>RXID01021752.1:61949-175209 GCA_005019695.1 Trichopus zeylanicus subsp. travancoricus
AGTAGTAGTAGTACAAGTAGTACTACTAGTAGTAGTAGCAGCAGTAGTAATATTAGTAGTAGCAGTAGCGGTAGTAGTAGTAGTGGCAGTAGTTGTTGTTGTTGTAGAAGTAGCAACAGCAGCAGCAGTAGTAGTTGTAGTAGTAGTATTAGTTGTAGTAGTATATTAGTATTAGTAGTAGTAGTAGTAGTAGCAGTAGTAGAAGTAGTAGTTGTAGTAGAGGTAGTTGTAGTAGTAGGATGAGGATGAGTTGTAGATGTGGTAGTAGTAGTTGTTGTAATAATAGTAGTGGTATTAGTAGTAGTCATAGTAGAAATAGTAGCAGTTGGAGTAGTAGTAGTAATGGCAGTAGTAGCAGTAGGAGTAGTAGTAGTAATACCAATAGGAGTAGTTGAAGTAGTAGTTGTAGTAGTAGGTGTATTAGCAGTAGGAGTAGTTGTAGTAGTAGTAGGGGTAGTAGTTGCATTAGTAGTTGTAGTAGTAGTAGCAGCAGCATTAGTAGTAGTTGTAGTAGGAGTAGTAGTTGTTGCAATAGGAGTAGTTGCTGTAGTAGTGGTAGTATTACATGTAGTAATTATAGTAGTTATTGGAGTAGTAGCAGTGCTAGCAGTAATAGTTGTAGTGGTAGTGTAGAAGTAGTAGTAGAACTAGTAGTGGAAGTAGTGGCAATAGTAGTAGTATTAGTAGTAGTAGTGGTTGTAGTGGTTGTACTAGTTGTAGAAGTAGCGGTATTAGTAGTATTAGTACTAGTAGAAGTTGTAGTAGTAGTAGTTGTAGCTGTAGTAGTAGTAGGAGTAGTAGTAGTAGCAATGGTAGAAGTTCTAGTAGTGGTAGTAGTATTAGTAGTACTAGTAGTAATATTAGTAGTTGTTGGAGTAGTAGTAGTGCTTGTTGTAGTTGTTGTGGCAGTAGTATAATAGTAGTAGCAGTAGTAGTTGAAGTAAAGGTAGTAGCAGAAGCAGTAGTAATAGTTGTTGTGGTAGAAGTAAAAGTAGTACTAGTAGTAATCATAGTAGTAGTAGCACGAGGAGTAGTAGTAGTAGCAATTATAGTCGTATTATTATTAGTAGTAGTAATAATAATAGAAGTAGTTGTTGTTGTAGACGTGGTAGTAGCAACAGAATTAGTTGTAGTTGTTGTAGAAGTTATCGACGTAGAAATAGTAGCAGTAGTAGTAGTAGCAGGAGTAGTAGTAGTAGTAGTAGAAGTAGATGTAGTAGTAGTAGTAGGAGGAGGAGGAGGAGGAGGAGGAGGTGGAGGGGTAGGGGAGAAGTACTAGTAGTAGAAGTAGTTGTAGTAGTTGTTGTAGCAGTAGTAGTTGAAGTAGTTGTAGTAGCAGCAGCAGCAGTTGAAGTAGTTGCATCAGTCGTAGTAGTATGGGTAATAGAAGTAGCAATACTAGTTGTTGTTGTACTAGTAGTAGTAGTTGTTGTTGTTGTTGTAGTAGTAGTAGTAGTCGTAGTAGCAGTAGTAGCAATAGTAGTAGCAGTTGTAGAAGTAGTGGTGGTAGTAATAGTAGTAGTAGCAATGGTTGTAGTAGTCGCAGTAGTTGTAGCAGTAGTCATCGTTGCAGTCGTTGCATTAGTTGGAGCAGTTGAAGTAATAGTAATATTAGTAGCAGCTACAACAATAGTAGCAACAACAGTTGTAGTTGTTGTAGTAGCAGCAATCTCAGTAGCATTAGTAGTAGTAATAGGAGCAGTAATAATAGCAATAGTAGTTGTTGTAGTAGTAGAAGTAGTAGTCGTAGTAGCCGGAGTAGCCGTAGTGGCTATAGTTGTTGTAGTAGAAGTATCAGAGGTAGTCGTTGAAGTAGTAATTGTAGTTGTGGTAGTAGTAGTAGTGGTAGTCGTAGCAGTAGTCGCAGTAGAAGTATTAGAAGTAATTGTAGCTGTAGTAGCAGTGGTAGTTGTAGTAGCAGTTGTAGTAGTAGTAATAGGACTAGTAGTAGCAATAGTAGTAGCAGTCGCAGTAGTAGCTGTAGCAGCAGTAGTAGGAGTAGTAGCAACAACAATAATAGTGGTAGTAGCAGAAGCAGTAGTAGCAGCAAAAGTAGTTGTAGTAGCAGTAGTATTAGCAATAGGAGTAGTAGTAGCAGTAGTGATAGTAGTAGTAATAGTAGTACTAAGAGTAGTATTAGTAGTAATAGTATTAGTTGTTGTAGTAGTAGTAGTGCTAGTAGTTGTAGTTATAGTAGTATAGTAGTAGTAGTAGTAGTAGTAGTAGTAGTAGTAGTAGTAGCACTAGAGGTAGTATTAGTAGCAATAGTAGCAGTAGTAGCAGTTGTAGTGCTAGCAGTAGAAGTAGTAGTTGCAGGAGTAGTAGGAGTAGTAGTTGTTATTGTTGTGGTCGTTCTAGAAGCAGAGATAGTAGTAGTAGCAGTCGTAGATGTAGTTGTAGAACTAGTAGCAGCAGTAGTAGCAATGATAGTAGTAGAGGTAGTAGTAGTAGTTGTAGTAATAGTGTTGGTCGTAATACTAATAGTTTTTGCCGTAGTTTTAGTTGGAGTAGCAGTGGTTATGGTGACAAAATTAGTAGCAGTAGTAGCAATAATAAGAATAATAGTACTAGTAGCAGTAGTAGTAGTTATAGGAGGAGGAGGAGGAG
Organism: Trichopus zeylanicus subsp. travancoricus; assembly: GCA_005019695.1. Lineage (NCBI taxonomy): Eukaryota > Viridiplantae > Streptophyta > Magnoliopsida > Dioscoreales > Dioscoreaceae > Trichopus > Trichopus zeylanicus. Next base: position 64,557 of record RXID01021752.1, read on the forward strand.
GAGTAGTAGTAGTAGTAGTTATAGTAGTCGCAGGAGTAGTATAAGTAGTAGAAGTAGTAGTAGCAGCAGTAGTAGTCGTAATGGTAGTAGCAGTGGCACTAGTGGTAGTTGTAGTAGCAAGAGGAGTTGCAGTAGTAGGAGTATAAGTAGTAGTAGCAGCAGTAGTAGTTGAAATATTAATAGCAGTAGCAGTAGTAATAGTAGTAGTAGTAGCAGTTGTAAGGGTAGTAGCAGTAGCGTTAGTGGTAGTTGTAGAAGTAGTCACAGAAATAGTAGCAGTAGAAGTAGTTGTAGTAGTAATAGTAGGAGGAGAGATAGTTGCAGTAGTAGTACTAGTTATATAGTGTTGGCAATACTACTACAACTAGTACTTCTACTGCTACTACTGCAACTATTTCTATGGCTGTTGCTGCTACTTCTACAACAACAACTACTATTGAGGCTACTACTATTACTTCTACCAGCACGAATACTACTATTGCTGTGGCTACTGAGGCTACTAATACTACTACTGCAAGTAGTACTACTTCTACTGCCACTACTACTGCTACTACTACTACTGTTACTACTGCTACTACTACTACTACTACTGAGGTTACTACTACTACTACTACTACTACTACTACTATTACTACTACTACTACTACTACTATTACTACTAGCACAACTAATACTGCTGCTACAACTACTACTAGTACAACAACAATTACTACTACAACTGCTACTGCTGCATTTACTGCTACTTCTACTATTACTTTTGCAACTACTATCACTATTGCTACTACTACTACTACTGCTACTACTACTACAACTATTATCACTACTACTTTTGCTACTACTACTACTACTGCTACGACTACTACTACTACTGCTACTCCTACTACTACTTGTACTGCTGATGCTACTGCTACTATTGATGCTACTGCTTCTTCTAGCACTAGTGCAACTAATACTACATCTACTACTACTACTACTATTATTGCTGCTGCTGCTTCAACTGCTACTATTACTACAACCACAACTGCTACTACTGCCACTACTACTATTGTTGCTACTTCTTCTACTACTATTACTGCTACTACCTATCCTACTACTACTGCTGCTACTACTACTAAAGCTAGTACTTCGGCTGCTGCTTCTACAACTAATACTATTTCTACTACTACTGCTACAATTACTATTGCAACTATTATTGCTACTACTTCTGCTACTACTTCTACCACCACCACTACTACTCCTGCTATTGCTAATACTACTGTTGTTGCTACTACAACAACAACAACAACTACTACTACAACAACCACTACTACTATTTCTACTACCACTACTACTACACCTACTACTGAAACTTCAACTACTCTGGCTACTACTATTGTTGTTGATGTTGCAACTACTACAACTACTACTACTACAATGACCACTACTATTGTTACGATGAGTACTACTACTACGACTTCTGCAACAACAACGACAACCTCTTCTATGACTACTACTAGTATTACTGCTACTACTATAACTGCTACTGCTTCTACTATTATTACTAAACTACGACTACTACTACTACTACTATGACTACTACTACTACTAATACTACTCCTACTATTGCTACTGCTACTATTACTGTTATTGCTCATATTACTATACCTATTACAACTAATACCGCTTCTACTATTACTACTACTATTACTCATATTACTACTACTATTGCTACAACTGCTACTAATAGTACTTCCGCTACTACTATCGTTGCTATTTGTACTTCTACTACTACTAATACAGCTACTACTGCTACTATAACTACTTCTACTACTCCAGCTACTACTACTACTAGGACAATTACTACTAATGTTGCAACTATTACTACTGCTACTACTTCTACTACTCTTAGTTCTTCTGCTACTACTGCTATTATTGGTACTACTGGTACCAATACTACTACTACTGCTAATACTGTGGCTAACACTACTACTACTACTACTATTACTTCTACAGCTACTACTACGATTACTACTAATACTAATCCTTCTACGACAACTACTATCATTACCACTACCACAACTATTGCTACTACTACTACTACTGCTACGATAGCTACAGCCGCTACTGCTTCTACTATCGCTACAACTATTGTTGCTCTTTCTGCTATTGCTACTAATACTTTTACCATGACAATAGCTTCTACTACAGCTACTACTTCAACTAATATTAATACAATTTCTACTACTAGTAGTACTACTTTGTCTACTACTACTACAACTTTTACTGCTGCTAATACTACCACTACAACTTTGATAACTGCTGCTGCTGCTGCTGCTACTGCTACTACTACTGCTACCACTACTGCTGCTACTGCTGCTGCAACTACTACTACTGCTACTGCAACAACTACTACTACTACTGATATTGCTATTGCTACAATTTCAATAACAACAACTACTGCTGCTACATCTACAACTTCTACTACTGCTACAATGGGTACTACTACTACTACAACTGTTGTTACACTACTATTACTGCTGATGTTGCTACTTATAGAACTACTATTACTGCTGATGTTGCTACTGCTCCTACTACTACTACAACTACTACTGCTGCTGCAACTACTGCTACAATTGCTACTATTACTACTACTTCTAGTACTACTACTACTACAACTATTGCTACTACTACTGCTACTACTACTGATACTTCTACCACTAATGTTGCTGCTACTACTGCTACTTCTACCACTAATGCTGCAAATACTACTTCTACTACTACTGCTACTTCTACCACTAATGCTGCTAATACTACTACTACTACTGCTGATGCTACTACTATCGCTACTGCTGCTGCTTCTTCTTCTACTACTACTACTATCACTACTACTACTACTACTTGTAGTAGTATTATTGTTGCTGCTGCTTCTACTGCTACTACTCGTACAACTTATCCTACTACTACTACTAGTGATACTACTACTACTTCTACTACGACTTCTGCTACTTCTACTACCAATACTATTTATACTACAACTACAACTGTTGCTACAGCCACTACTACTGGTACTGCAACTACTGCTACTACTGTTGTTGCCACTGTTGCTAATACTACTACTACTACTACTACGACTCCTCTTCCTCCTACTACTACTGCTACTATTACTACTACTACTATAACAACAACTACTACTACTGTTAACACTACTACTGCTACTGCTGCTGCTACTACTACTACTATAACAACTTCTACTTCTGCTACTACTACTGTTGCTACTCCGACAGCTACTAGTGTTGCTGTTGCTAGTGCTACTACTACTACTACTACCAGTACTACTACTGCTGCAGCTACCACTACTACTATTGCTACTACTGCTACTATTACTACTATGATTACTTCTAATACGATTGCTGCTACAACTACTACTACAAATGCTGCTGCTGCTACTGCTAGTTCTACCATTGCTAGTACTAATGCTACTATTGCTGCTACTACTAGTGCTACTATTGCTGCTGCTAATTTCACTACTCCTACTACTACAACAACTGTTACTGCTACTATAGCAACTACTGCTATTGCTACTAGAACAACAATAACTATTACTGTTACTATAGCTACTATTGCTACTGAAAACTATTACTTCTACTACTACTGACGCTACAATTGTTGCTGCTACTACTATGACTACTATTTCTATTTCCATTACTACTACTCTTGCAACTGCTACTATTATTGCTATTCCTAACACTTCTACTGTAATTACTACCACTACTACTACTGATACTTCTATTGCTACTACTACTACTACTATTACCACTTGTACTACTACTATTGCAAATACATCTCCTATTGCTGCTCCTATTCTTCCAACTAATACTAATACTACTACTACTACTACTACTACTACTACTACTACTACTACTAGTACTACTACTAGTACTACTACTACTACTACTCCAACTACTACTGCTAGTAGTATTACTACTTCTACTACTACAACTCGTACTACAACTACTACTATGACCACTACTACTACTACTACTACTACCTCAACTATGACTACTACTAGTTCTACTTCCGCTAATACGGCTACAACTGTAATGACTACTACTACTACTATGATTGCTACTACTATGACTACTACTACCATTGCTACTCCTATGACTATTATTGCTCCTACCTTTGTGATGAGTACAACTACTACTGCTGCTACTACTACTACTACTTGCACTACTACTACTACTACTACTACTTGCACTACAACTACTACTATAGCTGCTATATCTACTACCACAAATGCTACTTGTACTACTACTACTATAACTACTACTACATCTACTACTACAACTACTACTACTGCAACTACCGTTAATACTGCTACTCCTACTACAATAGCTACTATAGTGACAATTATTACTAATTCTATTGCTACCACTACTGCTACTACTATTGCTACTTCTACTACTACTATCACTACTGCTACAACTACTACTTCTACCACTACCACTACTGCTACTACTACTTCAGCCACTCCAGGTATGATTACTATTACAGTCGCTGCTACTACTACTGCTACCGTTGCCACTGCTACTCCCATTGCTGATACAACAACTACAACTAGTATTACTACAACTACTACTTCTACAACTGCTACTAATACTACTACTACTACTAATATTACTCCTTATACTACTACTAATACTACTGCCACTCCAATTGCTACAACTACTAATACCACTACTACTGCTACTATTACTACTATATTACTACTACTACTGCAATTGCTACTATTACTACTATTACTACTACTTCTACCATTACTACTACTACTACTATTACTGCAACTATTACTACTTTTATTACTACTACTATTGCTACTACTACTACGATTACTCTTACTACTACTGCTACTACTACTATAACTACGGCTACTGCTACCGCTACTGCTACTACAACTACTGCTACTACTATACAATTATTGCTATTGTTGTTGCCGCAACCACTACTATTACTATTAAAATTACTGCCGCACTGCTATCACTATAGCTACTCCAACTACTACAGCTACTACTACCACTACTACTGCTTCTACTACTACTACTGCTACCACAACAACAACTACTACTACTACTACAGCTGCTGCCACTACTACTACTACTCATACTACTACTACTTCTCATGCTACTACTGCTACTTCTGCTACATCTACTACAACAACAACTACTAATATTACTACTACTATTGTTATGGCTACTGTTTCTGCTACTACTTCTCCTACAACTAATATGTCTGCTACTGCTACTACTTCTACCATTAACAGTAATACTACCAAAACTAATACTACTGATACTACTACTACTACTAATACTAATACTGCTACAATAACTTCTGCTAGTACTCCTACAACTACTATTACTTTTGCCACAACTACTGCTACTAGTATGACTGCTATTCCTGCTACAACGGCTATCACTACTGCTGCTACTATTTCTGCTTCTTCTACTACTACTACTACTATTGTTACTACTACTGCTACTACAACTACTACTTCCCCGCTACTACTACTTTTGCAACTACTTCTACTACTCTTACTACTACTATAAAAATTACCGCTACGATTGCTATTACTACAGCTAGAAATATGCCTACAATAACTACTAGTACTACTGCTACTATAAGTGCTACTGCTACTGCTACTACTATTACGACTGCTGCTGCTGCTGCTATTACTACTAGAGCTACTAACACTTCTACAACTACTACAACTACTACTACAACAACTATCACAATTGCTCATACTAATACTACTTCTGTTACTACTGCAGCTACTACTAACACTGTTGCTACTAATACTGCTACTATTACTACAACTACTACTTCTACAAACACTTACTACTACTACTTCTACAATTACTACTATTGCCACTTCGGGTACAACTACTAGTGCTACTACAAATACATCAACAACAACTACTACTACTGTTACTACTACTACTAACTACTACTACTACTACTACTACTACTACTACTACTACTACTACTACTACTACTACTACTACTACTACTACTACTAACTACGATACTACTACTACTACTACTACTACTACTACTACTACTACTACTATTACTACAGCTACTTCGAGTGCTACTATAACCGGTACTACTAATCCTACTTCTGTTGCTGCTACTTCGGGTACTACTATTACTGCTACCACTATCACTACTACTACCACTACTACTACTACTTCGAACACTACTACTACTGCTCCCACTGCTACTACTACTTCTACTACAACTACTACTAACGCTTCTACTACTACTCCTACTACTACTATTACTACTCCTACTACAATTACTACTACTACTGTTACTACAACTACTACTACTCCTGCTGCTGCTACTTCGGGTTCTTCCACTACCACTACGACAACAACTATAAATGCTACCATTGTTACTTTGGACACTACTACTACTCCTCCCACTGCTACTACTCCTACTATTGCTATTAATGCTGCTACTACATCTATTAGTACTAGTACTACTATAGCGGCCACAACTACTACTACTTGTAATACTACTAGTACAACTACATCTACTGTTACTACAAATGCTTCTTGTACTACTACTGCTACTACTGTTGTTGCTGCTATCGCTGCTACTACTACTACTACTACTTTTGCTACTACTAATTCTACTACTACAACAACGACTCTTGCAGCTACTACTTCTACTATGACTACTTCTGCTATTTCGACTGCTACAACTACTACTACAACTACTACTACCATAGCAACTACTACTACGACTACTACTTCTGCTACTACCATTATCATAGTGGCTACTACTACTACTACTACTATTTCTACTACTGCCTCTACTACAACTAGTGCTGCAACCACTACTATTACTACTACTACTACTACTATTACTTCTACTACAACGACAAGTATTATTACTATTACTACTACTATTACCACTAGCACTACTACTACGGCTACTGCTACTAGTAATACTCGTACTACAATAACAACTACTACTACTTCTACTACTACTAGTACTACTACCACTATTACTACTCTTATTACTACTACTACTGCTATTATTTCTACTATAGCAATAGCTACAGCTATTGTTCCTGCATCAACTTCTGCTATCACTAATATGCCTACTACTGCTACAACTATCACTATTACAACCGCAACTACTGCTACTACTGCTACTACTGCTACTAATATTACCACTTCTATTATTACTGCTACAACTGCTACTACTACAACTTCTCCTCCTACAACTAATTCTACTACTACCACTGCATCTATTACTGCCAATATTAGTCGTAGTACAACAACAACAACAACAACTATTTCTGCAACTACTACTTCTACTATGATTATGACTACTACCAATACAACTATTGTTGCCACTATGGCTCCTATTGCTACTACTGCTACTACAACTACAACTGCTACTGCTACTACTTCTATTACTACTACTACTATTGCTACTTCTATTGCAACTGCAATTACTACTTCTAGTATTACTACTGCTACGACTACTTTCACCACCACCACCACCACTACTACTACTACTCCTCCTCCTATGCCTACTACTACCACTCCTACTACTACTACTACTACTGCTACTGCTACAAATCCTACTATAGCTACTACTACTACTACTACAACTACTACTACTTCTACTACTTCTACTGTTACTACTATTGTAACAACTAGTACTACTATTACAACAATAATAATAACTACTACTGCTACTGCTACTTAAGCAACTACTTCTACTACTGTCGCTACTGCTACTACTACTACTACTACAACTACTAGTAGACCTACTTTTGCTACAACTTCTACTACAACACCTACTGTTGCGGCAATTGCTAGCACTACTACTACTACCACTGCAAGTACGACTACTACTACCACAACTACTACTGATACTAACACTTCTCCTACCATGATAGCTACTCTGACTACCGTTACTGTGACTACTACTACTCCTACTTCTGCGACTACTGCTACTACTACTACTATTACCACTATTACTACTGCAACAACTATGGCTAAAACTACTGTTGCTACTATTGCTACAACAACTGCAACTACAACTATTTCTACTAATACTTCTACTAGTACTACAACTACAGCTACTTCTACTACTGCTATAACTATTACAACTACTTCTGCTACTACTGCTGCTACTACTAAACTGCTGCTACTACTACAGCTACTACTAATACTACTACTACTACTTCTCCAAATGCTACTATTACTACTACACTACTACTATTACTACTACTTCTATAACTCTACTACTACTACTTTGGGTACTACTACGACTTCCACCACCACCACCATGACTACTACTACTACTACTTCTACAAATGCTACTACTGCTACTTCGGGTATAACACTACTACTACTACTACTACTACTACTACAACACAACAATAACAACAACAACAACAAAAACTACTACTACTGCTGCTACTACTACAACTGCTACTACTGCTACTACTACCACTCCTACTACTACTATTACTATAACTATTACTACTACTGTGCTATTGCTACTACTACAACAACGACCACTACTACCATCAGTGCTGCAACTGCTACCACTACAACTACTTCTACTATTACTAGTACTGCTACAGCTACTACTACTAGTACTGCTTGTAATACTGCTAGTAATACTGCTGCTACTATTATTACAACTACTTCAAGTACAACTAGTACTACTACTACTAAGACTACGGCTATTGCTGCTGCTACTACTACTACTACTTCTACTACTACTAATTCTACTACCATAGCTACGACTCATGTTGCTACTAGTTGAATTACTACTACTTTTGTTACATCGACTGCTACAACAACAACAATAACTACTACTACAACTACTACTACTACTACTACTATTACTACTACTATTACTACCGCAGCTACAACAACAACAACTACTTCTACAACTTCTTCTACTACTACCAGTACAACTACTACAACTACTACTACTGCCATTGCTTCTACTACTACTATTGCTAGTACAATAGCTACTACTTCTGCCACAACAACTGCAGCAACTACTACTGCTATGACTACCACTACAATTACTACTAGTGCCACTATTGCTACCACTAGTATTGATATCACCATTGGTACTACTACTACTACTCCAACTGCCGCTACTACTGGTATTCCTAACACTACTACTATTACTACTAGTGCTACAACTACTGCTACTACGGCTACTACTACAACAACTACTGCCACTATTACTTCTACTACTACCACTAATGCTGCAACTACTACTACTACTTCTACTATTGTTGTTGTCGCTGCTGCTGCTACTGCTACCACTAATACTACTACTACTACTACTGCTACTTCCACTACTACTATGTCTATTGCCACTACTACTTTCGTTCCTTCTACTACTACTACTAAGACTACTACTACTATTAGTACTGCAATTAATACTACTACTACTACTTCTGCTACTACTACTTCAACTACTACTACTACTACTACTTAACCTACTACTGCTACAACTACCACCACTACTATTACTACTACAACAACTACAATAAATACTACTACTACTACTTCAACTACTACAACTACTATGACTACTACTTATACAACTACTATTACTGTTGCTACTACTACCCAAACTGCTACAACAATAACTACTACTCTACTACTACAACTACTACTTTAACTACTACTATTACTACTTCTACAACTGCTACTGCGTCTACTACTCCTACTACTCCTAATACTCCAACTATAACTTCCACTATGACTATTACTACTACTATTACTATGATTATGATTACTACTACTGGTACTACTGCCACTACTACTACTACTACAACATCTACTACTACTACGGCTACTACTACGACTACTCCTAATACTCCAACTACAACTTCCACTACTACTACTACCACTACTACTACTATGATGACTATGACTACTACTACTTGCACTTCTGTTGCTACTCCTACTATAAGTATGACTACAACTACTACTTCTCAACTGCTACTACTACTTCAACTACTACTACAACTACTACTAATACTACTACTACAACTACTACTAATACTACTACTACCACTAATTCAACTCCTACTACTACTACTACTACTACTCCTACTACTAATATAACTACTATTACTACTACTACTACCCTAACTATAGCGACTATTTTTGCTACTACTTTTACTACTACCACCACTACTACTACTTCTAGCACTACTAATACAACTACAACTACAACTTTTGCTACTACTGCTACTACTCCTGCCAATACTACTACTACTACTACTCCTCCTCCTTTTAGTACTACTACTACTTCTTCTTCTTCAACTACAAGTGCTACAATAACTAATACTAATACCAATACTACTCCTATGACTACTCCTATTACAACAACAACAACAACAACCACTACTACTACTACAACTAGTACTTCTACTACTACAACAACAACTACCACTACTACTATTACTACTAATTCAATCCCTACTACTGCTACTACTATGACTCATACTACTAATAAGAGTACTCTTACTACTATTGCTGCTACTACTGCTCCTACTCCTACTACTACTACTACTGCTTCTACTACTACTACCACTATTTCTCCTAATACTCCAACTACAACTACAACAACTTCTACCATGACTGTTACTACTATAACTACTACTCCTACTACTACTATAACTATAATAATAACTACTATTAATGCTACAACTTTTACAACTACCACTACTGCTACTACTAATACTACTACTTCAACTACAACTATGATTACTACCACTACTATAACTCTTGCCACTACTACTACTACTACTACTACTACTACTACTACTGCTGCTGCTACTACTGTTGCTTCAGCTACTGCTGATGCTGCTGCTGCTGCTGCTACTACTATTGTTACTATTGCTTCTTCTATTGTGACTACTATAACTATTAATACTAATGCTAATACTACTCCTCCTACTACTACTATTACAATAATAACAACCACTACTACTACTACAGTAAAGATAGAAATAGTAATAGCAGTTATAGCAGTTGTAGAAGTAGTAGCAGCAAAAGCAGGAGTAGAAAAAGTAGTTGAAGAAGTAGCACCAGTATATGTAATAGTAGCTATAGCAGTTGTATTAGTAGTAGTTGCAGTAGCAGCAGAAGCAACAGTATTAGTGGTGATAGTAGTATTACTAGAAGTAGTACTAGGAGCAGCAACAGTAGCAGTAGTAGTCTTTGTTGTTGTAGCAGCAGCAGTAGCAGTAGTAGTGGTTGCAGTAGTACTAGTAGTGGTAGTACCAGTAGTGGTAGTAGTAGCAGTAGCTGGAGTAATAACAGTAGTAGGAGTAGTAGTTGTAGTTGTAGCAATAGCTGCAGCAGCAGTAGTAGTAGTGGGAGTAGTAGCAGTAGGAGTAGTAGCAATAGTAGTATTAGCATTAGTCATAGCAGTAGCAGTCATAGTAGTTGCTGTAGTAGTTCTAGTAGTAGTAGTAGTAGTAGTAGTAGTAGTAGTAGTAGTAGTAGTAGTAGTAGTAGTTAGTAGTAGTAGTCATAGTAGTAGTAGTTATAGAAGTAGTCGTAGTAGTAGTAGTAATAGTAGTAGTAGTAGTAGTAGTAATAATAATAGTAGTGGTAGTAGTAATAGTAGTAGTAGTAGCCGCTGTAGTAGTAGCAGTAGTAGTAGCAGAAGTAGTAGCAGTAGGAGAAGTAGCAATTATCACAGAAGCAGTAATAATAGTTGCTATAGTAGTAGTACTGGTAGTAGTAGTAGCAGCATTATCAAGAGCAACAATAGTAGTAGTTGTAGCAGCAGCAATGGTAGTAGTAGTAGTAGTAGCAGTGGTCATAGTAAGAGAAGTAGTAGTAGAAGTAGTAGCAGTAGGTGAAGTAGAAGTAGTTGTTATTGTATTTGTTGTAGAAATAGCTATTGTTGCACAAGTTGCAGTAGTTGTGGTAGTTGCTGTAGTCACAGTAATAGTAGTAGCAGCTGTGGCTATCGAAGTACCAGTAGAAGTAGTTATTATAGTAGTTGTAGCAGTCGTAGCATCCGTAGTAGTAATAGAAGTAGTGGAAGAAGTCATAATGGTATCATTTGCAGCAGAAGTAGTAGTAAGAGCATCAATAGTAGCCACTGTAGGAGTGGTAGTAGCAATAGCGTCAGTAGTAGTAGTAGTTGTTGGAGTAGTAGCAGTAGTAGTAGCGATAATTATAATAGTAGTAGAAGTGGTAGTAGTAGCTATAGTAATAGCTCTAGCTATAGTAGTTACGGTAGTAGTAGTCATAGTAGTAGGAGCTATAGTAGTTATTATCATAGAAGCAGTAACATTGGGAGTTCTAGCATCAATCGTAGTAGTTGTTGGAGCGATATTAGTTGAGGTTATAGTAGTAGCAGTAGTAGAAGTAGTTGTAGGAGCAATTTTAGTAGTTGTAGGAGTTGTAGTAGTGGTAGTAGGAGTAGGAGGAAAAGTAGTAAGAGTAGCCTTTGCAGTAGCAGTAGTTGAAGTGGTAGTCATAGTAGCATGAGTACTTGTAGTAGTAGTTGTCATAGCTATAGTGGAAATAGTAGCAGTAGTTGTAGTAGGAGGGGGAGTGGTAGTAGTAGTAGCAGCAACAGCAGTAGTCGTAGTAGTAGCAATAGTATTGGTACTGGGAGAAGAACTAGTAGTATTAGTAGTAGTAGTACCAAAAGTAGCAACAGTAGCCATACTAGTAGTAACAATAGTAGTAGTAGTAGCAGTAGTAGTAGTTATTGTTGTGGTACTAGTAGTAGTAGTAGTAGAAGAAGTAGTAGCAGTAGTCATAACAGTAGTAGAGGTAGCAGTAGGAGTAGTAGAAGTAGTAGCAGCCGTAGTAGTAGTAATAGTAGCAGTAGTAGCAACAGCAGCAGTAGTACTAGTAGTAGTAGTAATAATAATAATAGTAGCAATAGCAGCAGTAGTAGAAGTAGTAGTTGTAGTAGCGATAATCGCAGTAGTAGCAGTAGTAACAATCATAGTAGTTGTAGTTATAGTTTTAGTTGTAGTAGAAGTAGTAGTAGTGGTAGCAATAGTAGCAGAAGTAGTCATAGTAGTACTCATAGCAGCCGTAGTGACAGTAGCAAAAGTAGTAATAGTAGTAGTAGTAGTAGCAGCAATTACAGAAGCAACAGTAGCTGTAGTTGTAGGAGTAGTAGCAGTAGTAGCAACAACAAAACTTATTGTAGTAGTAGTAGTTGTTGTAGTAGAAATAGTAGTCATTGTTGTAGTAGTAGTAGTATTAGCAGTAATTGTAGCTGTAGTAGTAGTATTAGTGGTAGTAGTAGTAGTAGTAACAGAAGTTGTAGAAGTAGTAGTAACAAAAGTAGTAGTAGTAGTAGTAGCGGTAATAGTAGTAGTAGCAGCTGTAGTAATAGAAGTTGTTGCAATTGTAGTTTTCATTGTAGTAGTAAAAGTAGCAGTTGTGGAAGGAGTAGTAGTAGTTGCAGTTGTACTACTAGTAATGCAGTAGTAGTCTTAGTAGCAATAGTAGTAGGACCTGTTGTATTAGTAGTAGTAGTAGTATTAGCAGCAACAGCAGCAACAGCAGTAGTAGTAATAGTAGTAGTAGTAGCAATTGTTGCAATAGTAGTAGTAGTAGGATTGTTTGGGGTAGTAGTATTAGTATGAGTAGTAGTAGCAGTAGTTGCAGTAAGAGTAGGCATAATAGTAGTAGTAGCAGTAGTAGTTGTAGTAGTTATTGTGTTAGTAGTAGCTGGAGTTCGAGTCATAGTCGTAGAAGTCTTAGGAGTGCCTGGAGTAGTAGTAGTAGTAGGAGTAGTAAACGTAGTAGTTGTTGTAGTGGTAGAAGTTGTAGGAGCATTATTATTAGTTGCAGTACTAGTAGTAGTAGTAGTAGTAGTAGTAGTAGTAGTGTTAGTATTAGTAGTAGTAGTTCCATTAGTTGTAGGAGTAGTAATAGTAGCAATTGTACTAGTAGTAGAAGCAGTAGTAGCAGTAGTAGTAGTAGTTGTTGTAGTAGTAGTAGTAATAGAATAGTAGTAGTAGTAGTAATAGTAGTAATAGTAGTAGAAGAAGTTGTTGTAGTAGTAGTTATGGTAGTAGTAATAGTAGTAGCAGCAATAGTAGTAGTAGTAGTAATAGTAGAAGTAGGAGTAGCTGTAGCAGTACTAGAAGTCATAGTAGTAGTTGTAGTAGGAGTGTTTGGAATAGTTTTATTAGAACGAGTAGTAGTACCAGTAGTGGCAATAGGAGTAGCAGTAGTAGTGGGTGTAGTCGTAATAGTAGCAGTAGTTGTAGTTGTTGTTGTTGTTGTGGTAATAGTAGTAGTAGTTGATGTTGAAGGAGTGTGAGGAGGAGGAGGAGTAGTAGTAGTAGTAGGTGTAGTAGTATTTGTAGTAGTAGTAGTTGTTGTTATTGTAGTAAGAGTGTTAGGATTAGTAGTAGTAGTAGTATAGTAAGAGTAATAATATTTTTTCTTGTTGTTGTAGTTGTAGTAATAGTAGTAGTAGTAGTAGTAATAGCGGTAGTGGAGTAGTAGTAGGGTTTGTAGTAGTAGTATTAGTAGCGGCAGTGGGAGGAGGAGTAGTAGTAATAGTAGGAGGACAAGTTTAAGTAGGAGTTGTAGAAGGGTTTGTAGTGCTAGTAATAGTAGCAATAGTAGAAGTAGGAGTTGTAGTAGTAGTAGGTGTAGTAGTAGCGATTATAGTGTAAGTACTAGTAATTGTAATAGCTGCTAATGTAGTAATAGTAGTAATAGTAGAAGTTGTAGTTGTAGATGTACCACTTGCAGCAACATTAGTAGAAGCACTAGTAGTACTAGTCATACTTTCTGTAGTAGTAGAAGTAGTATCAGTAGGAGTAGTAGTATGAGTTGGAGTTGGGACAGTCATAGTAGCAGTGGTTCTAGTAGTGGTAGAAGTAGGAGTAGTAGTAGGAGTCAGAGTTGGAGTTGGAGTTATAGTAGGAGTTGTAGTAGTTGTAGTACTACTTGTAGGAGTAGTAGTAGAAGCAGTTTTAGAAGTAGGAGCAGTAGTAGTAGTAGTAGTATTAGTAGTTGAAATAGTAGTGGTAGTACTAGAAGTGGTAGGCATAATAGTAGTAATAGCAGTAGTCGTAGAAGTAGTGATGCTAGTTTTGATAGTAATATGAGTAGTAGTTGTACTAGTAGTTGTTGTAGTAGTACTATTAGCTATAGTAGTAGTAGTAGTCACAGTAGTAGTAGGTGTAGTACTTGTAGCAGTAGTAGGTCATAGTAGTAGTAGGAGTAGCAGAAACAGTAGGAGTAGTAGCTAAAGTAGTTGTGGCAGTAGTAGTAGGAGTAGTAGCAGTAGTAGCAATAGTAGCAGCTACAACAAAAATAGTAGTAGTAGTAGCAGTAGTATTAGTAGTAGAAGTAAAGGTAGTACCAGTGGTTGTACTAGCAGCAGTAGCAGCAAGTGTAGTAATATTAGTATTAGTGGTGGTAGTAGTAGTAGTAGTAGTAGTATTAATAGTAGTTGTAGTAGCACTAGCAGTAGCTGTGGTGGTAGTAGTAGTAGTAGCAGTAATAGTAGTTATAGTAGTTATAGTAGAAGTACTAGTCGGAGTTGTAGTAGGAGTAGTAGTGGGAGTTATAGTTGGTGGAAAAGTCGTAGGAGCAGTTGTAGTAGTTGTTGTAGTAGTAAGAGTTTGAGTAGGAGTAGGAATAGTAATAGTCATAGCAATAGTAGTAGGAGAAGTAGTATTAGCTATAGTAGGCGTAGGAGTTGGAATAGTAGTAGACGTAGCAGTAGGAGTAGTAGTTATTGTTGTTGTTGTTGTAGTAGTAGTAGTAGTAGTAGTAGTAATAGTGGTAGTAGTTGTAGTAGTTATAGAAGTAGGAGCAGGTGTACCAGTAGTAGTCGTAATATTAGTAGTCATTGCAGTAGTAGCAGCAGTAGTAGTAGTTGTTGTTGTAGTTGTAGTAGTGGTGGTAATAGTAATAGTAGTTGTAGTAGTTATAGTAATAGGAGTTATAGTAGGAGTTGTAGTTGTTGGAGCAGTGGTAGCAGCAGTACTAGTCATTGTAGTAGTAGTAGGAGTTGGTGTAGGAGTAGCAGTGGGAGTTGCAGTTGTTGGAGTTATAGTAGCAGTAGTGCTAGCAGATGTAGTAGTAGTAGGAGTTGGAGTAGGAGTAGGTATAGTAGTAGTCATAGTAGTAGTACTAGTAGGAGTAGTAGAAGTAGTAGAAGTAGCAGTAATAGTAGTAGGAGTTCAAATAGTTGTAGAGGTAGTAGTAGTAGTAAGAGTAGTTGTAGTTGTAGTAGTAGCCATAGTAGTAGTTGTTCTCATAGTAATAGGAATAGGAGTAGTAGTAGTAGTACCAATAGTAACATTAATAGTTGTTGTTGTAGTAGTAGTAGTGTTAGTAGTATTTGTAGAAGTTGTTGTAGTGGGAGTTGCAGTAGGAGTAGTAGTAGCAGTTGTAGTTATGGGAGTGGTGGTAGCTATAGTACTAGTAGTTGTGGTAGCAGTAGGTGTTGGAGTAAGAGTAGGAATAGTTGTAATCGTAGTAGTAGTAGTAGTAGTATTATTAGTAGTTGGAGTTGAAATAGTCGTAGATGATGCAGTAGTAGTAGTAGTAGTAGTAGTAGTACGAATAGTAGTATCCGTAGTTCTTGTGGTTGCATTAGTTGGAGTAGTAGTAGTATTAGTAGTAGTAAGATTTGTAGTTGTAGTAGTAGTAGTTGTTGTTGTTGTTGTTGTTGTTGTAGTAGTAGTAGTTGTTGTAGTAGAGGTAGTAGTAGTAGTAGCAGTAGTCGTAGCAGTAGTAGTAGCAGTAGTCGTAGTAGAAGTAGCAGCAGTAGTAGTAGCAGCAATAGTAATAGAGTAGTAATGGTAGTTTAGATGTAGTAGTAGTAGTAGTAGTCTTATTAGTAGTACTAGGAGTAGTAGTAGGAGATTAGCAGTAGTAGTAGTAGTAGTAGTAGCAACAGTAGTAGTAGTACTAGTAGTAGCAGTTGTAGTAGTAGTAGAAGTAGCAGTAGTAGTAGCAGTAGTAGAAATAGTAGTGGGAGTGTTTGGAGTGGTAGTTTTGTTACGAGTAGCAGTAGTAGTGGTAGTAGGAGTAGTAGTGGTAATTGTAGTAGTAGTGGTAATAGTAGTAGTCGTAGTAGTAGTAGTCGTAGTAGGAGTGTAGTAGTATTAGTAGTAGCAGGAGGAGGAGGAGGTGGAGTAGTAGTAGTATTAGTAGGTGTTGTTGGAGTATTAGTGGTAGGAGTAGTAGTATAGTAATATCAGTAGTAGTAGTTGTTGTTGTTGTTGTAGCAGCAGCAGTAGTTGTTGTTGTAGTAGTAGTAGTAACAGTAGGAGTGAGAGTTGTCGTAGAAGTAGTCATAGGATTTGTAGCAGTAGTAGTAGTAGTCGTAGGAGTGCTAGTAGTAGTAGTGGTAGGAGGAGTAGTAGTAGTAATAGAACTTGTTATAGTAGTAGTAGTAGAAGTAGTAGGAGTGTTAGTATTAGAAGTAGTAGTAGTAGTAGTAGTAGTGTTACTACTTGTAGTAGTACCAGTTGTAGTTGGAGTATTAATAGTAGCAACTGTAGAAGTGGTAGAAGTAGTAGTAGTAGTAGTAGTAGTAGTAGTATTAGTTGTGGTGGTAGTATTAGTAGCAGTGGTGGTAGTGGTAGTTGTGACGTTAGCAGTAGTAGTAGTTCCAATAATAGTAGTAGGAGTAGGAGTGGTAGTTTCAGTAGCAGTGGTGGTAGTTGGAGTAATAGTTGTAGCAGTAGGTGTATTAGTAGTAGTAGTACCCGTAGTTATAGGAGTTGTAGTAGTAGAAGTAGTAGTAGTAGTAGTGGTAGTAGTAATAGTAGTAGTAGTAGTAGTAGTAGTAGTAGTAGTAGTAGTAGTAGTAGTAGTAGTAGTAGTAGTAGTAGTAGTAGTAGTAGTAGTAGTAGTAGTAGTAGTAGTAGTAGTAGTAGTAGTTGTCGGAGTAGTAGTAGTCGTAGTGGTAGTTGGAGTGGGGGTAATAGTAGTTGTAGGAGAGGTAAAAGTGGTAGGAGTAGGAGTAGTAGTAGCAATGGTACTAGTTGTAGTTGTTGTTGTTGTTGTAGTAGTAGTAGTAGAAGTAGCAGTTTTATTGGAAGAAGTATTAGTAGTAGTAGTAGCAGCAACAGTAGCAATAGTAGTAGTAGCAGTAGTGGTAGTAGTACAAACTGTAGTAGTAGTAGTAATAGTTATTGTAGTAGGAGTTATTGTTGTTGTAGTCGAAGCGGTTAGAGTAGTAGTTGTAGCAGCAGCAGTGGTTGCAATTGTAGTAGCAGTAGTTGTAGTAGTAGTAGCTGCGGTAGCAGCAACAATAGTAGTAGTAGTAGTAGTAGTCGTAGTTGTGCAAATAGTTACAGTAGTTGTTATTGTTGCAGTTGTAGTAGCAGAAGTAGTAGTAGCAATAGTAGCAACAGTAGTAGTAGCATTTGTTGTTGTCGTGGGAGAAGTTGTAGGAGCAGTAGCAGTACCAGCAGCAACAACAAAGGTAGTAGTAGTAGTTATTATTTTAGTAGTTGTAGTAGTAGAAGTAGTAGTAGTAGTAGTCGTAGTGGGTGCTACAACAGCAACAGTAGTAATAGTTGTAGTAGTAGTATTAGCAGAAGTAGCAGTTGGCATAGCAATAGTAGTAGCGACAGTAGTAGCAACTGTAGCAGCAGTGGCATTAGTATTACTAGTTGTAGTAGTAGTAGTAGCAGTAGCAGTAGCAGTAGAAGCAGTAGTACCAGTCGTAGCATTAATAGTAGCAGCAGTGGCAGTAGGAGCAGCAGGAGCAGTACTAGCAATAGTAGTAGTAGCAGTTGTAGTAGTAATAGTAGTAGTAGTAGCAATTGTAGCTGTTGGAATAGCACTTGCAGCAGTTGCAGGAGAAGCAGGATCAGTAGTAGTACTAGCCTTAGTAGTAACAATAATAGAAGCTGTAGTAGGAGAAGCAATAGGAGGAGGAGGAGTAGTAGTAGTAGTAGTCGAAATAGTTATAGTAGTATTAGTTGTTGCTTTGGTGGTAGTTGTAGTAGCAGTAGCAGTAGCAGTAATAGTTATACTAGTAGTAATAGTAGCGGATGGAGTAGTAGTAGTAGCAGTTGTATTAGTAGTATTGTAGTAGTAGTAGTAATAGTAGTAATAGTAGTAATAGTTTTAGTGGTAGTAGTAGTAGCAGAAGTAGTTGTAGTAATAGTAGGAGTATTTGGAGTATTAGTATTCGTATGCACAAGAATAATAGTAGGAGTAGTATTAATAGTAGTAGTAGTAGCAGTTAGAGTAGTCGTAATTATAGTCATAGTTGTTGTAGTAGTAAGAGTAGTAGTAGTTGTTGTTGTTGTTGTTGTTGTTGTAGTAGTAGTAGTAGTAGTAGTACTAGTAGTAGTAGTAGTAGAAGTAGTAGTAGTAGTAGTAGAAGAAGAAGTAGTAGTGGTAGGAGTAGTAGTTATTGTTGTTGTTGTGGACATAGCAGTCGTAGTTGTAGGATTTGGAGTACGAGTGGTAGTTGCAATAGTAGTCGTAGTAGGATTACTAGTAGGAGTTTGTATGTGAGTATGAGTAGTGGTAGGAGTTGTAGTAGTTGTTGTTGTAGCAATAGTAGTACGAGTAGTAGTAGTAGTCCTATAGTGGTCGCTGCAATAGTAGCAGTAGTTGTGGCAGTAGTAGCAGTTATAGCAGTAATAGTAGCAGTAGTAGTAGTAGTAGTAGTAGTAGTAGTAGTAGTAGTAGAAGTACTAGCTGTAGCAACAACAATTGTAATAGTAGTAGTAGTAATAGTACTAGTAGTAGCAGTATAGTAGTACTAGTTGATGTAGTAGGAGTAGGAATCGAAGTGGGTGTAGGAGTAGGAGTTGTAGTAGGAATAATAGTATTAGTGGTAGTAGTTGTAGGAGTAGTAGTAATAGTGTTAGTATTAGCAGTATTAGTACCTGTAGTAGTACTTGTAGTAGTAGTTGTAGTAGTAGTAGCTATAGTAGTACTAGTAGAAGTAGTAGTTGCTGTAATTGTAGCTATGATTGTGGGAGGAGTTGGAGTTGGAGTTGTAATAGGTGTAACAGTTGTTGGAGTGGGGGCTATCGTAGTAGTAGAAGTTGAAGTAGCAGTGGGAGTTGGAGTAGGTGTCATAGTTGCTGTTGTAGTAGTAGTAGGTGGAGAAGTAGAAGTAGCTATAATAGGTGTCAGAGTAGGAATACTAGCAGTAATAGTAGTAGTAGCAGTAGCTGTAGTAGTAGCTGCAGTAGTAGTAGTCGTACTAGTCGTATTCATAGTAGTAGTAGTAGCAGCAGTAACAATGGAACGAGTAGTAGTAGTAGCAATTTTACCATTAGTAATGCAGTAGTAGTCTTAGTAGCAATAGTAGTAGTAGTAGTAGCAGCAGTAGTAGTAGTAGTTGTAGTAGTAGTAGTATTACTAGTAGTTGTAGAAACTGTAGCAGTTGTTGCAATAGTTGTAGTAGTAGGAGTGTTTGTGGCAGTAGTATTGGTACGAGTAGCAGCAGCTGCAGTAGTAGTAAGAGCAGTAGTTGTTGTAAGAGTGGTCATAATAGTAGTAGTAGCAGTAGTAGTAGTAGTAGTCGTATTAGTAATAGTTGGAGTTGGAGTCATAGTCGTAGAAGTCGTAGGAGAGCCTGGTGTAGTAGTAGTAGTAGGAGTAGTGATGGTAGAAATAGTAGGAGTGTTAGTATAAGTAGTAGTACTAGTAGTAGTAGTAATAGTGTTAATATTGGTAGTAGTAGTTCTAATAGTTGTAGGAGTGGTAATTGTAGCAATCGTACAAGTAGTAGAAGTAGTACTAGTTGTAGTAGTTATAGTAACAGTAGTAGCAGTAGTTGTAGTAGTAGTAGAAGTTGTAGTACTAATAATAGAAGAAGAAGTAGTAGCAGTAGTTATAGTAATTGTAATAGTTGTAGCGACAATAGTAGTAGCAGTAGCAGTTGTACTACCAATTGTAGTAATAGTAAAAGTAGGAGTAGTTGTAGCAGTAGTAGTGCTAGTAGTAGTTGTTGTAGTAGGAGTGTTTGGAGTAGTTTTTTTAGTACGAGTAGTAGTAGCAGTAGTGGCAGTAGGAGGAGTAGTAGTAGTGGGAGTAGTAGTAACATTCGTAGTAGTAGTAGTAGTAGTAGTAGTAGTAGTAGTAGTCATGGTAGTAGTAGTAGTTGTAGTATTAGCAGTCGTAGTAGGAGTGCAGTAGTAGTAGTAGTAGTAGTTGTAGTCGAAGTTGTAGGAGTTTTAGGAGTAGTAGTTGTAGTAGTAGTAGTAGTAGGTGTAGTATTATTAGCAGCAGTAGCAGTAGTAGTAGGAGGAGGAGTGTTAGGAGTAGTAGTAGTAGTAGTATAGTAATAGTAGTTGTGTTTATTCCTATTGTTGTAGTTGTAGTAGCAGTAATAGTTGGAGGAGTTTGAGTAGGAGTAGTAGTAGTAGTAGTAGTAGCAATAGTAGGAGTAGGAGTAATAGTACTAGTAGAAATAGGAGTTAGAGTAAGTGTAGTAGTAGGGTTTGTAGTAGTAGTAGTAGTCGCAGTAGTAGGAGTAGGGGGAGTAGTAGTAGTAGTGGCTGTAGTTGAAGTACTAGTAATAGTTGTTGTTGTTGTAGTAGTAGCAGTAGTATTAGTAGAAGTAACAGTTGCAGATGCACCAGTTGTAGGAGCATTAGTAGTTGCGGTGGTAGTAGTAGTCGTAGTTGCAGTAGTAGTAGCAGTAGTATTAGTTGGAGTAGTAGTATGAGTTGGAGTAGGGGCAGTCGTAGTAGTGGTAGAAGCAGCAGTAGTCGTAGGAGTCAGAGTCAGAGTTGGAGTTATAGTAGGAGTTGTAGTAGTTGTAGTACTACTAGTTGGAGTTGTAGTAGTAGCAGTTTTTGGAGTAGCAGTAGTGGTAGTAGTAGTAGTAGTACTAGTTGAAATAGTAGCGGTAGTACTAGTAGTGCTAGGAGTAGTAGTAGTAGTGTTGGTGGTGGTAGTGGTAGTAATATGAGCAGTAGTACTAGTAGTAGTAGCAGTAGCAGTAGTAGTTGTAGTAGTTGTTGTTGTTGCAGTAGTAGTAGTAGTAGCAATAGTAGTAGGTGTTGTAGTAGTAGTTGTAGTAGAAATCGTAGTAGTAGTAGGAGTAATTGTTGAAGTAGTAGTAGTAGTAATTGTTGCTATTGTTGTTGTAGTTGTAGTTGTAGTAGTAGTTGTTGCAATAAAAATAAAACTATTAGTGGCAGTACTAGTAGTAGCAGCAGTAGTAGTCGTAGTAGGAGCAGTGGTAGCGGTAGGTATTGTAGTAGTGGAAGTAGTAGTAGTTGTTGTGGCAATAGTAGTAGTAGTTATTGTAATTGTCGTTGTAGTAGTAGTACAAGGAGTACTAGGAGTAGTAGTAGTAGTAGTATTAGGAGTAGTAGGAGTAGTTGTAGTAGAAGAAGAAGAAGAAGTAGTAGTAGTAGTAGTAGTAGCAGTAGTAGTAGTAGTAGAACTTGTAGTAGTAGCAGCAGCAGTTGTTGTTGTTGTTGTTGTCGGATTAGTAGTAGGAGTAGTTGTAGTAGTAGTAGTTATAGTAGTAATAGTTGTCATGGCAATAGTAGTAGGAGTGGAGGCAGTAGTAGGTAGTAGGAATGGTAGTAATAGTAGTAGTAGTAGTAGTAGTAGTAGTAGTAGTAGTAATAGTAGTAGTCATAATAGCAGCAGGAATAGCAACAATAGTAGCTGTAGCAGTAGTAGCAGTAGTAGGAGGAAGAGGAGGAGGAGCTGTACGAGTATGATTAGGAGTAGGAGTAGTAATAGTAGGTGTAATAGTAGTTGGAGTATAAATAGAATAAAAGTAGTTGTAGAAGTAGTAGTGGAGGTAGTAGGAGTAGGAGTAGTAGTAGCAGAAGTTGGAGTTGGAGTAGTAGTAGTAGTAGTAGTGGTACTAGCAGTAGTTTTAGCTGTTGTAGTAGTAGTAGTAGTAGTATTAGTAGTAGTAGTAGTAGTAGTAGTAGTAGTAGTAGTAGTAGTAGTAGTAGTAATAGTCGTAGTAGTCGTAGTAGTCGTAGTAGTAGTAGTAGAAGTAGTAGTAGTAGTAGTAGTAGTAGTAGTAGTAGTAGTAGAAGTAGTAGTAGTAGTAGTAGTAGTAGTCATAGTAGTAGTAAGAGTAGCAGCAATAGTAGTTGTAGCAGCAGTAGCAGTTGTAGGAGGAAGAGGAGGAGGAGCAGTACGAGTTGGGTTAGGAGTATGAGTAGTAGTGGTACAAGTAGTAGTAGTAGGTGTTTTAGTAGTAGTAGTTGGACTAGATGTAG
This sequence comes from Trichopus zeylanicus subsp. travancoricus, assembly GCA_005019695.1. Lineage (NCBI taxonomy): Eukaryota > Viridiplantae > Streptophyta > Magnoliopsida > Dioscoreales > Dioscoreaceae > Trichopus > Trichopus zeylanicus. The sequence continues at coordinate 87,793 of RXID01021752.1, forward strand.
TAGTAGGAGTTGAAGGAAGTGTAGTAGTAGTAGTAAAAGTAGTTGTTGCAGTAGTAGTGGAAGTAGTAGGATTAGATGTAGGAATAGGAGTAGTAGTAGCAGAAGTAGGAGTAGGAGTAGTAGTGGTAGTAGTAGTCGTACTAGTAGTAGTTGTAGTAGAAGTAGTGCAGCAGTAGTAGTAGCAGCAGCATTAGTGGTAGTAGCAACAACTATAGCAGAAGCAACAGCAGCAACAATAGTAGAAGTAGTAGTTGCAGTAGTAGAAGGAGGAGGAGTTGTAGTAGTACTAGTAGTGGAAGTAGTCGAAGTAGCAGCAGCAACAGTAGTAGTAGTCGTACGACTAGTAGTAGTAGCAGGAGTACTAGTAGTTGTCTATTAGTAGTGGTAGTAGCAGTAACAGTAGCAGTGTAGTAGGAGAAGTAATAGTATTAGCACTACTACTAATAGTAGTACTTGTAATAGTAGTAGCAGTAGCAGTAGTAGTAGTAGTAGTAGTACTAGTAGTTGTCATAGTAGTAGTAGTGGTAAGAGTAGTTGTTGTCGGAGTAGTAGCACTAGAAGTAGTAGCAGTAGCAGTATTTGTCGTAGTATGAGTCACAACAGCAACAACAACAACCTAAGTAATAGTAATAGTAGTAGTAGTAGCAGTAGTAGTACTTGAAGTAGTAGTAGTAGTAATAGTAGTAGTAGCACTGGTAGCAATAGTTGTTGATGTTTTAGTAGTAATAGCAATAGTAGTAGCCGTAGTAGTAGTAGTAACAGTAGTTGAAATAGTTGTAATAGTAGTAGTTGTTGTTGTTGTAGTAATAGTAGTAGTAGTTGTTGTTGTTGTTGTTGTAGTAGTAGTAGTAGTAGTAGTAGTAGTAGTAGTAATAGTAGTAGTACTAGTAGTAGTAGTAGTAGTAAAAGTAGTAGTTATTGTAGTACAAGTAGTAGAAGTAGTAATAGTAGTAGTAGTATTAGTTTTAGTAGTAGTAGTTGTTATTGTTGTTGTAGTAGTAATAGCAGCAGTAGCAGTTGAACTAGTAGTTTTTGCAGAAGAAGTTTTTGTTGTTGTCGCAAGTAGTAGTAGTAATACTCGTAGTAGTAGTAGTAGTGGCCGTTTTAGTAGTAATAGCAGCAGTAGTTGTTGTAATAGTAGTAGTAGTTGTAGTGGCAGTAGTAGTAGAAGTCGGACTAGCGGTAGGAGTACTAGTAGTTGTTGTAGTAGCCGTAGTAATAGTAGTAGTAGTAGTAGTAGGAATAGTAGCAGTAGTAATAGTAATAGTACTAGTAGTAGTGGTAGTACCAACTGTAGTAGTACTAGTAGTAATAGGAGGAGGAGGAGTAGTAGTAGTGGTAGTATTCAGAGTAGTAGTAGGAGGCGTAGTAGTAATAACAACAGTAACAGTAGTAGCAGTAGTAGTAATTGCAGTAATAGTAGTGTAGTCGTAGCAACAGAAGTTGTAGGAGTAGTAGTTGTAATAGTAGTAGTAGTAGTAATTGCAGTAGTAGTAGTTGTTGTTGTAGTAATTACTACTAGTAGTAGTACATCTACTACTACTACTAGTAGTAGTAGTAATAGTACTGCTACTAGTAGTAGTAGTAGTTGTTGTTGTTGTTGTTATTGTTGTTGTAGTAGTAGTAGTAGCTATTGTAGTAGCAGCAACAGCAGTAGCTGTTGTGCTGGTAGTAGTAGTAATAGTAGTTGTTGTTGTGGTAGTAGTCATACTAGTAGCAACAGTGGTAATCGTAGTAGTTGAAGTAGTAGTAGTAGTTGTTGTAGTACTAGGAGTAGGTTTAGGAGTAGGAGTAGCAGTAGTAGTCATAATAGTAGTAGTAGTAGTAGTAATAGGAGTGGTAGTAGTAGTAGCAAGAGTAGTAGTAGGTGTAGCAATAGATGTAGTAGCAGTAGTTGCAGTATTAGTAGAAGCAGAGGTAGTATTAGGAGTAGTAGCGGTAGTAGCAGCAGTAGTTGTAGTTAGTAGTAGCAGCAGTAATAGTAGCAGTAGTTATAGTAGTAGTAGTAGTAGTAGTTGTAATAGGAGTAGTTGTTGAAATAGCACCAATAGCTGTAGTAGCAATACTTGTTGTTGTAGTAGGTGTAGTACTTGTAGCAACAGTAGTAGTGGTGTAGTAGTAGTAGCAACAGTAGCAGCCGTAATAATAACGGTAGTAATAGTAATGTTAGTAGCAGTAGTAGTAGTAGGAGAATTAGTAGTAGTACCAGCTGAAGTAGTAGCAGTAGTAGCAGTTGTAGCAATAGGAGAAGAAGTTGGTATAGTAGTAGGAGAAGTAGGTATAATAGTAGTAGTAGCTATAGCAGCAACAACAACAGCAACAACAACAGCAGTATTATTAGCGGTAGCGTTAATAATTGTAGTAGTAATAGTAGCAACAGCAGCAGTTGTTGTAGCAGCAGTTGTAGTAGTAGACATAGTATTAGTATCAAAAGTAATAGTTGTAGTAGAAGCAGTATTATTAGCAATATTAATCATAGTAGTCGCAGAAGTAGAGCAGTAGTATCCGATAGTATTTGCAGAAGTAGTAGTAGTAGTTCTAGAAATAGTAGTAGTTGCTGTTGTTGTTGTAGCAGCAACTGTAATAGTGATAGTAGTATTTATAGTAGTAGTAATAGTAGTGATAGTAATAGTAGTCATTGCAGTAGAAGTTACAGTAGTCATAGTAGAAGTTATAGTAGTAGCAATAGTACCGGTAGCAGCAGCAGCTGTAGTAGTTGGAGAAGTAGTAATAGTAGTTGTAGTAGAAGCAGTTTTAGTAGTAGTAGTTGGAGCAACAACGACATTATTATTGTTATTATTATTATTATTATTATTATTAGTAGTAGTAGTAGTAGTAGTAGTAGTAGTGGTAGTAATAGTTGTTCTTGTAATAATAATAGCCACAGTCATAGCAGTGGTAGCTGTTGTAGTAGGAGTAGCAGAATTAATAGTAGTAGAAGTAGCAGTAGTAGCAGAAGTAGTAGTAGCAGTCTTAGTTGTACTTGCCAAAGTAGTAATGGTATTAGTAATAATAGTATTAATAGTAATACTAGTAGCAGCAGCAAAAGTATTAGTAAAAGTAACAGTAGTTGTAGTAATAGAAGTAGTAGTAGTGGTAGTAAGAGTAGTTGTAGTAGTAATAGCAATAGTAGCAGTAGCAGTAGTAGTAGCTAGAGTAGAAGCAGTAGTTGTAGCAATAATAGTAGTAGTAGCACTCGTAGTAGCAGTAGTAGCAATAGTATTTACAGTTGTGGCAGTTGCAGTTGAGACAAAGTAGTAGTAGTAGAAGAAGTAGTAGTTGAAGCAGTAGTACTAGTAGCATTACTAAGAGTAGTAGTTGGAGCAGTTGTAGTAGTGGCAGTCGTAGTAGTAATTATTGTTGTAATAGTAGCATTTGTTATAGTAGTAGCAGTAGTGGTAATAGTAGTAGCAGTAATAATAGTAGCAGAAGTAGTAGAAGTAGTACTAGTAGTACTAGTAGTAGAAGCAGTTACAGCAGCAGTAGCTGTAGTAGTTATTGTAATAGTAGTAGTAGAAGAAGTAGCAACAGTAGTAGGATTAATAGTAGCAGCAGCAACAATAACTGCAACAGTGGTCGTACGAGTTCTAGTTGTATAAGAAGTAGTAGTAGCAGTAGCAACAATAGTAGTTGTAGTAGCAGTTGTAGTATTAGTAATAGTAGTAGTAGTAGTAGCCGTATTAGTAGCTCCAGGAGCAACAACAGCAGTAGTAGTAGTAGTGGTAGCAGTGGTTGCTATAGTAATAGGAGGAGTAGTAGTAGTAGTTGCAGTAGTAATAGTCGCAATAACAGCAACAACAACAGCAGTTGTAGTAGTAGCATTAGTAGTAGTAGTAGCTGCAGTAGTAGTAGTCGCATTAGTCGTAGTAGTTGTTGGCGTAGTAGTACTACTAGTAGCAATAGTAGTAGTAGAAGTAGAAGTAGTAGTAGTAGTAGTAGTAGCAGTAGCAGTAGTAGTAGATGTAGTAGCAGTAGTAGTAGTAGTAGTAGCAGCAATAGTAGTAGATGTAGTAGCAGTAGTAGTAGTAGTTGTTGTTGTTGTAGTAGTAGGAGGTGTAGTAATAGTAGCAATAGTTGTTGTAGTAGGAGTAGCAGTAGCGATAGTAGAGATCATAATAGTTGTAGTAGGCGTAGTAGTAGTAGTTGTTGTTGTTGTTGTTGTAGTACTAGTTGTAATAATAGCAGCAGCAGGATTAGTAGAAGTAGTAGTCATAGTAGTAGTAGTAGTAGTAGTCATAGTAGTTGTACTAGTCATAGTAGCAGTAATAGTAGCAATAGAAATAATAGTAGTAGTAGCCATAGTAGCAGTAGTAGTAGTAGTAGTAGCTGTCGTAGTAGTTTTTGTAGTAGTTGAAGTAGCAGTGGAAGTAGTAGTAGGAGTATTACTTATAGTAGTAGTAACAGTCGTAGCAGCAGTAGTAATATACTAGTCGCAGTACTAGTTGTACTAGTAGTAGCAGCAGTAGTAGTAAAAGTCGTAATAGTAGTAATTGTAGAAGTATTAGTTTAAGTAGCAGAATTTGTAGCAGAAATTAAGAGTAGTAATAGTAGTACGAGCACTAACAATAGTAGTAGTAGTAGTGGTAGTGGTAGCGGTGGTAATACGAGTAGCAGTAATAATAGCAGCAGAAGTAGTAGTAGTTGTTGTAGTAGTAGTAGCAGCAGCTGTAGCTGTAGTAGTTGTAGTTATAGTAGTAGTAATAGTAGCAGAAGTAGCAGTAATAATAGTAGTATTGGTACTAGTACTAGTAGTAGTAGTAGTAGTAACAGTAGTAGTAGTAGTACTAGTAGTAGTAGTAGTAGCAGAAGTAGGAGAAGTAGTAGCAACTGTAGTAGAATTTGTAGCTGCAATAGCAGTAGTGGTAATAGTAGTAGTACTAATAGTAGTAGTAGTAGTAGTAGTAGTAGTAGTAGCAGCAGCAGTAGTCGTAGTAATAGTAGCAAAAGCAGTAATTGGGGTACTAGTAGTAGTAATATAAGTAATAGTAGCAATAGTAGTAGTGGTAGCAATAGCAGTAGTAGTAGTAGTAATAGTAGTGGTAGTAGTAATATAAGTTGCAGCAGCAATAGTAGTAGAGTAGCAATAGTTATAGTAGTAGCGGTAGTAGTAGCTGTAGTAGTAGAAGTAGTAGTAGTAGTAGTAGTAGTATTAGTTGTGGTAGGAGAAACAATAGAAGTAGTAGCAGAAGATGTAGTAGTAGAAGTCGCAATAGTAGTATTAGTTGTAGTAGTAGTTATTGTGGTAATCGTAGTAGAAGGAGTCGAAGTAGTAGTAGTAGTAGGTGTATGAGTAGTGGCAGTAGTAGTAGTTCGAGTAGGAGTAGTAGTAATAGTAGCAAAAGTAGGTGTAGGACTAGTAGTAGTAATAGTAGTAGGAGTTGTAGTTGTTATAGTAGTGGTAGTAGTAGTTGGAGTAGTAGTAGGAATAGTAGTAGAAGTAGTAGTAGTAGTAGTCATCGTAGTAGTAGCAGTAGTAGTAGGAGTAGTGGTAGTAGCAATAGTAGGAGTAGGAGTTGGAATAGTTGTAGAAGTAGCAGTAGTAGTAGGAGGAATAGTAGTAGTCGTAGTAGTAGTACGAGTAGTAGTAGCAGTAGAAGTAGTAATATTAGTGGTAGTAGTAGTAGTTGTTGTAGTAGCAGTAGTATTAGTAGTAGCAATCATAGTTGTAGTAGAAGTAGCAGCAGTAGTAGTCGCAGTAGTAGTAGTGGTAACAATAGCAGCAGTAGTAGATGTTGTAGTATCTGAAGTAGTAGTTGTAATAGCAACAGCAGTAGTACTAGTAGTAGAAGGAGTGTTAGGTGTAGTAGTAGTACTTGCAGTAGTAGTAGGAGGAGGAGTAGTAGTAGTAATAGTAGTAGTAGCAGTGGTAGTGAGAGTAATATTAGTATTAGTTGTGGTAATGGTAGTAATAGTAATAGTATTATTATTAGTATTAGTATTACAAGTATTAGTAGTTGCAGTAGTAGTAGTAGTAGTAATAGGAGAATTAGTAATAGTAGGAGAAGTATTAGTAGTAGAAGTAGTAATAGCAGCAATCACATAATAGTAATAGCAGTATTTGTACTACTAGCGGTTGCAGTAGTATGAAAAGTAGTAACAGTTGCAGGAATAGTAGTAGTTGTACTAGTGGTAGTAGCATTAGTAGTAGTAGTAATAGTGGTTGTAGTAGTAGCAATCGTAGCAGTAGTAGGAGGAGTAGGAGTAGTAGTAGTAATAGCAGTAGTAGTAGTTGTCTACTAGCGATAACAAGTATTAGCAGTAAAAGTAGTTGTCTACTAGCGATAACAAGTATTAGGAGGAGATGGAGTAGTAATTGTAGTTGTTGTTGTTGTAGGAGAAGTAGTTGTTGTTGTTGTAGGATAAGTAGTAGTTGCTGTTGTAGTAGCAATAGTAGCAGTAGAAGTAGCAATAGTAACAGTAGTAGCAGCTGTAGAAGTAATAGTAGTGATAGTAGCGACAATAGCCATTGTTACAGTAGTAGTAACAACAATAGAAGCAATAGCCGTGGAAGTAGTAGCAGTAGTAGCAGTAGTAGTGGAAGTAGTAGCAATAGTAGTCATAATAGTGGCAATAGTAGTAGCAGAGGAAGTAGCAGCAGCAGTAGTAGTAGTAGAAGTAGCAGTTATTCTAGTAGCAGTAGTAGTTGTAGTAGTAGTAATAGTAGTAGCAGCAGTAGAATTATTACTACTATTCCTACTCCTTGTACTACTACTACTACTATTCCTGCACCTACTACTACTACCACTTCTATAGCTACAGCTACAGCTACGATTATTACTACTTCTACACTGATTCCTAGTCTTGCAACTAGTACTACTACTAATTCTCCTACTACAGCTACTCGTAATCCTGCTGTTGTTGCAACAGCTACTACAACTTCTACTACTGTTGCATCTACTTCGACTACTACTCCTCCTCCTACTACTACTCTAACAACAACAAGTCTTAGTACCACTAGATTTACTACTACTACCACTAATACTACTTCTACTTCTAGTACTGCTACTACTACTAATACGACTACTGTTACTACTCTACTGCTACTGCTACTGCAACTACTACTGCTACTTCTACTACCACCACAACTACTTCTATGACTACTGCTACTACTACTATTACAATTACTACTGCTACTACTTCCACTATTACTCTACTGCTACTACTACTGCTACTACTACTACTACTCTACTACTACTACTACTACTCCTACAAACTATTACTTCTACTACTACTACTACTGCAACAACTACTCATACTCCAACTCATACTACTACTACAATAACTACTAATACTAAATTACTACTCCTGCTGCTACAGCTGTTTTTACAACTACTGCTACAACAACAACAACTACTACTACAAATACTACTATTACTACTACTACTACTACTACTACTACTACTACTACTACTACTATTACTACCACTAATACAACTATTCCTAATGCTAATACTACTGCTACTACTACTATTACTATTACTATTCTCCTCCTCCTACTACTACTACAACTTCTACCACAACTACAAGTACTACACCTACAAGCACTCTTACTACTCCTAGTGCTACTGCTTCTACAACTACAACTCATTCCCCTAGTGCTATCCTACAACTACTAGTACTCCTAATACATCCACTACCACTACTGCTATTACTACAAAAACTTCTACGACTGCTCTTCGACTACTACTCCTTCTACTACTGCTACTACTACTACTACTACTAATACAACTACTAACACTACAACTATTCCTTCTTCGACTCCTACTACTACTACTACAATGACTATTACTGTTGTTACTGCAGCTCCTCCTACTACTACTACTACTACTATTTCTATTACTACTTCTACGACTGTGACTATAACTACTACTGTACCACTATGACTATGACTGCTACCACACTACTCCAACTACTACACCTACAACTACTACTCCTCCAACTACTACTCCTACTACTCCTACTACTAGTACTGCTATTACTACTTCTGCTGCTACTACTACTACTACGGCTACTAGTATTATTATTACTACTACTACTACTAATCCTACTACTCCTATTACAACATCCACTGCTTCTGCTGCTACTACGGCTCCTACTACTTCTATCGCTACCACCACTACTGTAGTGCTCCTAATTCGACTACTATTACTATAGCTACAACTACTAATATGACTACTACTCTAACTACTACTACTACTCCTACTCCAACTCCAACGGCTACTCCTACTCCTACTACTCCTATGAGTACCACTACTCCTAATACTACTAATACTATGCCTACTACTACTACAACTACTACTATTAATAATAATAATAATAATAATAATAATGCTACAACTGTTGCTGCAACCACTACTACTACAACTTCTACTTCTACTCCTACTCCTACTACTCCCGCTACTGCTACTACTACTCCAACTACTACTACTGCTACTACTACTCCCACTCCTGCTTCTGCACTTGCTACTACTGCTATTGCTACAACTACTACTACTTTTGTGACTACTCTTACTCCAATTCCTACTACTACTATAACTAACAATAGTATTACTACCACTACTGATGCTGCAACTATCCCTACTACTACTACAACTGCTACAATTATTACCACTACTACTAGTACTAATGCTGCAACTATCACTACTACTACCACTACAATTCTTACCACTACTCCTACTACTACTACTACTGCTACTACAACTACGAGTGCTACTGGTGCTACTGATACTACTACAACAACCACTAGTAGTACTACTACTACTACTACAACGACTATTGCTACTTCTTCTACTATTGCAACTACTACTCCTACTCCTACTCCAACTCCAACTTCTACTTCTACTCCTACTACTACTACTAGTACCACTACGCAAACTACTATTACCCCTACTACTACTCCTATACCGATTCCTACTACTACTATTACTGCCACTACTACCCCTACTCATACTACAACTACTACTACTGCTGCTGCTGCTGCCGCAACTACTACTACTACTACTACTACTACTACTACTACTACTACAACTACAACTGCTGCTGCTGCTACTGCTATTGCTATTACTACAACTAATGCTACTACTGTTACTATTACTATCGCTACCACTGCTACTACTCCTACTTCTACTCCTATTACAACTATTACTACTCCTACTCCTAATACAACTACAACAACTACTAATACTCTACTAGTACAACTGCTACTACTTGCACTGCTATTTCTATTACTACTATTACTACTACTGTTATTACTAATAGTATAACTACTTCTACTACTACTATTACAGCTACCCCTATTGCAGCTAAAACTTCTACTACTTTTGTTGCTATTTCTTCTTCTCGTCCTCCTACTCCAACTACTACTACTACTACTACTACTACTACTACTACTACTACTATTACTGCAAGTGTTACTACTACTAAAACTTCTACTACTACTACTGTTGTTGCTCCTGCTACTACAACCACTACTACTGCTATTACTACTACTGCTACTACAACAACTGCTACTACTGCGACCACCACCACCACCACTACTACTACAACAACAACACCTACTACTACAACTACTTCTGCTACTACAACTACTAGTTCTACTACTCCTCTTATTGCTACTACTGCTCCTACTGCTACTCTTACTCCTACTGCTACTATTACTACTACTACTAATCTCTTAGTACTACTGCTACTACTAGTACTCCTACAACAACAACAACAACAACAACAACAACTACGGCTACTACTAATACTACAACTTCAACTACTACAACTACCACTACTACTAATGCTAAAACTACTACCACAACTACTCTACTACTACTGCTGCTGCAGTTGCAGCTGCTGTAACTACTACTACTACTACTGCTCCAGCTCCTACTCCAACACCTACTAGTACTATTACTACTACTGCTATTACTACTACCGCTATTAAAACTATTACTACTCTTGCTACTGCTACTCCTACTCCTAATAATAGAAATACTACTACTACTGCTACTACAACTACTACTGCTACTACTACTGCTACTGCTACTGCTACTGCTACTAATGCTACTGTCCCTACTGCTACTCCTGCTACTATGACTGCTACTTCTACTACTACTAATGCTACTACTAATACAACTACTACAACAATTGCTGCAACTACCACTACCACTTCAACTACTACTCTCGCTCCTACTAACACTACTACTACTACTAGTCCTGCTGCTACTACAACTCATAACACTACTAATACTGCTGCTATTACAACTATTACTACTACTACTATGACTATTGCTCTTGCTGCTACCACTAGTGCTATTACTACTTCATCTATTACTGCCACTACTACTATTGCTACACTACTACTACTACTACTACACTACTGCTACTACCACCACCACTACTATTACTCTCACTCCTACTACTACAACTATGACTGCACCTACTGCGACTACTACTCATAATACTACTTCTGCTGCTCCAACTACAACTACTATTACTACTACTACAACTACTACAATTACTACTATTGCTGCTACAACTATTACTACTACCACTACTACTGCTACAACAACTGCAACTACTAGTCCTATTAATACTACTACTATTGCTACTGCTACTACTAGTACTGCGGCTGCTACAGCTACTACTACTACAACTGCTTCTATTGCTATTGCTACTACTACTGCAACGACTATTACAACTACTTCTAATACTACATCACATACTACTACTGCCACAACTGCTACGAATGCTAGCGCTATTACTGCTATTGCTGCCACTACAACAACTGCAACTACTATTGCGTCTACTCCTACTGCTACTAATGTTGCTACTACTACTAGAACTACTCCTACTACTACTACTACTACTACTACTACTACTACTACTACTCCTACTCCTACTCCTACTCCTACTACTGCCACTATTGCTACTGTTAGTCATACTACTACTACTACTACCACCACCACCACCACCACTACTACTACTACTACAACTATTACTACTACTACTACTTCAACTGTTACTACTACTACTACGAATACTACTACTCATACAGCTACTACAATTGCCACTGCTACTACTACTATAACTTCTACCATGACTCCGGCTCCTAATACTACAACTATTGCTGCTAGTTCTACCGCTACAGCTACATCTACTACTACTACTACTCCTACTACTACAGCTACTACTCCTATCGCTACTCCAAATATGACTACTACTACTACTACTACAACTGCTACTAATGCTACTGCTGCTACTACTACTACAACAACAACCATTGCAACTACTACTACTAGTAGTACTCCAACTGCTACTCCTACCACTGCCAGAGCAACTACTCTTCCCATTGCTACTACTACAGCAACTACTTTTGCCACTACTACTACTACTATAGCTACTACTGCTCCGACTACGACTGCTACTGCTACTTCTACTACTTCTCTTACAACTACTACTATTGCTGCTACTGCTACTACTGCTACTACTGCTAATACTACTAGCACTACAACTGCTACTACTACTACTATTACTACTGCTACTATTACTACTACTACTACAACTATTGCTTCTACTACTCTAACTACTACTACTACTACTACTCCAACTCCAACGGCTACTCCTACTAATACTACGCCTACGAGTACCACTACTCCTAATACTACTAATACTACGCCTACTACTACTACAACTACTACTATTAATAATAATAATAATAATAATGCTCCAACTGTTGCTATAACCACTACTACTACAACTTCTACTTCTACTCCTACTCCTACTACTCCTGCTACTGCTACTACTACTCCAACTACTACTACTGCTACTACTACTCCCACTCCTACTTCTGCTCTTGCTACTACTGCTATTGCTACAACTACTACTACTTCGGCGACTACTCTTACTCCAATTCCTACTACTACAATAACTAACAATAGTATTACTACCACTACTGATGCTGCAACTATCCCTACTACTACTTCAACTTCTACAATTATTACCACTACTACAAGTACTAATGCTGCAACTATCACTACTACTACCACTACAATTCTTACCATTACTCCTTCTACTACTACTTTTACTACTACTACTACTGCTGCTACTACAACTACGAGTGCTACTGGTGCTACTGATACTACTACAATAACCACTCCTTGTACTACTACTACTACTACAACGACTATTGCTACTTCTTCTACTATTGCAACTACTACTCCTACTCCTACTCCAACTCCAACTTCTACTTCTACTCCTACTACTACTACTAGTACCACTACGCAAACTACTATTACCCCTACTACTACTCCTATACCGACTCCTACTACTACTATTACTGCCACTACTACCCCTACTCATACTACAATAGCTGCAGCTGCTACTACTGCTGCTGCTGCTGTCACAACTACTACTACTACTACTACTACTACAACAACAACAACAACTGCTGTTGTTGCTGCTGCTATTGCTATTACACAAACTAATGCTACTACTGTTACTATTACTATCGCTACCACTGCTACTACTCCTACTTCTACTCCTATTACAACTATTACTACTCCTACTCCTAGTACAACTACAACAACTACTAATACTCTACTAGTACAACTGCTACTACTTGCACTGCTATTTCTATTACTACTATTACTACTACTGTTATTACTAATAGTACAACTACTTCTACTACTACTATTACAACTACCGCTATTGCAGCTAAAACTTCTACTACTTTTGTTGCTATTTCTTCTCCTCCTCCTCCTCCTACCCCAACTACTACTACTACTACTACTACTACTACTACTACTACTACTACTATTGTTAGTACTACTACTACTACTGCAAGTGTTACTACTACTAAAACTTCTACTACTACTACTGCTGTTGCTCTTGCTACTACAACCACTACTACTGTTATTACTGCTACTGCTACTACAACAACTGCTACTACTGCAACCACCACCACCACCACTACTACTGCAACAACAACAGCTACTACTAGAAATACTTCTGCTACTACAACTACTAGTTCTACTACTCCTCTTATTGCTACTACTGCTCCTACTGCTACTCCTACTCCTACTGCTACTATTACTACTACTACTACTCTCTGAGTACAACTGCTACTACTAGTACTCCTACAACAACAACCACTACTACTACTACTACTACTACTACTAATACTACAACTTTAACTACTATAACTACCACTACTACTAATGCTAAAACTACTACCACTGCTACTCTACTACTACTGTTGCTACAGTTGGAGTTGCTGTAACTACTACTACTACTGCTGCTCCAGCTCCTACTCCAACACCTGCTCGTACTATTACTACTATTGCTATTACTACTACCGCTACTAAAACTATTACTACTCTTGCTACTGCTACTCCTACTCCTAATAATAGAAATACTACTATTACTGCTACTACCACTACTACTGCTACTACTACTGCTACTGCTACTGCTACTGCTACTAATGCTACTGTCCCTACTGCTACTCCTGCTACTATGACTGCTACTTCTACTACTACTAATGCTACTACTAATACAACTACTACAACAATTGCTGCAACTACCACTACCACTTCAACTACTACTCTCACTCCGACTAACACTATTACTACTACTAGTCCTGCTGCTACTACTACTCAAAACACTACTAATACTGCTGCTATCACAACTATTACTACTACTACTATGACTATTGCTCTTGCTGCTACCACTCGTGCTATAACTACTTCATCTATTACTGCCACCACTACTATTGCTACACTACTACTACTACAACTACACTAATGCTACTACCACCACCACTACTATTACTCTCACTCCTACTACTACTACTATGACTACACCTACTGCGACTACTACTCATAATACTACTTTTGCTGCTCCAACTACAACTACTACAATTACTACTATTGTTGCTACAACCATTACTACTACCACTACTACTACTATAACAACTGCAACTACTAGTCCTATTAATACTACTACTATTGCTACAGCTACTACAAGTACTGCGGCTGCTACAGCTACTACTACTACAACTGCTACTATTGCTATCGCTACTACTACTGCAACGACTACTACAACTACTTCTACTACTACATCACATACTACTACTGCCACAATTGCTACGAATGCTAGCGCTATTGCTGCTATTGCTGCTACTACAACAACTGCAACTACTATTGCGTCTACTAATACTGCTACTAATGTTGCTACTACTACTACAACAACTCCTACTACTACTACTACTACTACTACTACTCCTATTCCTACTCCTACTACTGCCGCTATTGCTACTGTTAGTCATACTACTACTACTACTACTACTACTACTACTACTACTACTACAACTGTTACTACTACTATTACTACTTCAACTGTTAGTACTACTACTACAAATACTACTACTCATACAGCTACTACAATTGCCACTGCTACTACTACTACAACTTCTACTATGACTCCGGCTCCTAATACCACTACTATTGCTGCTAGTACTACCGCTACTACTACATCTACTACTACTACTACTCCTGCTACTACTGCTACTACTCCTATCGCTACCCCAAATATGACTACTACTACTACCACTACAACTGCTAGTAATGCTACTGCTGCTACTACTACTACAACAACAACCATTGCAACTACTACTACTAGTAGTACTCCAACTGCTACTCCTACTACTGCTAGAGCAACTACTCTTCCCATTGCTACTACTACAGCAACTACTCTTGCCACTACTACTACTACTATAGCTACTACTCCTCCTACTACGACTGCTACTGCTACTTCTGCTACTTCTCTTACAACTACTACTATTGCTACGGCTGCTACTACTACTACTACTGCTAATACTACTACCACTACAACTGCTACTACAACTACTATTACTACTGCTGCTATTACCACTACTACTACAACTATTTCTTCTACTACTTGCTACTACTACTACTACTACTTCTACTACTTGCTCCTACTACTAATGCCACTACTACTACTACTACTATTTCTTCTACTACTTGCTACTACTATTACTACTTCTTCTACTACCTACTCCTACTACTAATGCCACTACTACTACTGCTACAGCTGCTACTTCGGCTCTTGCTACTAATGCTGCTGCCACTACGGCTTTTCTTACTACTAATAATGCTACTACTGCAACTACTACTACTACTCCTTGTGCTACTACAATTGCTGCTACTACTGCTACCACTATTACTACTACAACTATTACAACCATTGCCACTGCTATTGCTACTACTATTGTTGCTACTGCTACTAATGCTACTGCCACTACCGCTACTCCTACTACTGCTGCTGCTACTACTGCTACTGCTACTACTACTGCTGCTGCTACAACCTACTACTACAACTACTACTACCATTGCAGTTGCTCCTACTACTATCAATGCTTCTACTACTACTACTACAGCTACCACTACTACTACTACTACTCTCACCCCTACAACTACTACTACTACCACTACTCCCACTACCCTCACACCTACTACTACTACTCATAATACTAGTACTACTACCGCTTCTGCTACTTCTACTACTACAGCAACTACTACTACTACTATTGCCCCAGCAACTACAGCTCTTGCGACAACTACTATTGCTACAACTACAGCTACTGCTGCAGTTACTAGTACTACTACTATAGCTACTACTACTGCTGCTGCTACTACAACTACGACTACTACAACTACGACTACTACCACTACTACTGCTACCACCCCTACAATTGTTGCTGCTGTTACTACTATTACTGCTACTATTATTACTACAACTACTGTCGCTTCTACTATTCCGAATACTAATACCAATACTACTGCCACTGCTATTACTCCTACTACTACAACAACTACTATTGCTACTACTATTAATCACAACTACTACTACAACTCCTACTACTACAACTACTAACTACTACTACTACTAGTACTAGTACTAGTACTAGTACTAGTACTACTACTACTACTACTACTACTACTACTACTACTACTACTACTACTACTACTACTACTACTACTACTACTACTACTACTACTACTACACTATGGCTGCTACTACTGCTTCTGCTGCTACTACAACTAATACTACTGCTAATACTACTACTACTATTATTACTACTATTACTGCTACTCCTACTACTACAGTTACTGCCCCAGCTGCTACTACTACTACTACTACTACTACTACAACTACTATACAAAATCTAGTACTACTACAATAGCTGCTACTTCTATTGATACTCCTACATCTACTTATGCTACTGCAGATACTACTACAACAACTGCTATGACTATTGCTACTCCTACTATTGCTAATGCTACAACTATTTCTATTACTACTACTGCCAATAATACTGCAACTGTGACTACGGCTATTGCTACTACTACTAATACTACTACTGCTACAACTACTATTGTCGCTATTACCATAGCTGCTACTATTACTACCGCTACAACAACTATTACTACTACTACTACTAATAGTAGTACTACTACAACAACAACAACGACTACTGCTTGTACTACTACTACTGTCACTATTGCTACTACTGCTACTGCTACTTCTGCTACCACGGCTACTACTACTACTTCTACTACTACTCCCCTTACAACTAATGCTAGTATGACTTCTCCTACTACTTAAACAACTACCACTTCTACTACTACTGCTACAACTCCTACTTCTACTCCTACTACTTCTAATACTACTACTACTACTCCCACCAACACTTCTACTGCTATTGTTATTACTATTTCTGCTACTATAACTACTACTACTGTTATTTTTATTATTGTCGCTTCTGTTACTACTATTGCTACCACTTCTCCTACTACTACTACAACTGCTACCGGTTCTACTGCTACTATACTGCTACTTCTATTGCTACTATTGCCACTGCTGCTACTACAACTACTACTGCTCCAGCTAGCACCATTACTACTACTACTGCAACTATTGCTACTATTGCTCTACTACTTCTACTATTATAACTAATGAAGCTACTCATGCTTCTACTGCTATTGTTACTACTGCTACTACAACCACTGCAACTATTGCCACTGTTTCTACTACAACTACTTTTACAACGACTGCTACTACTAGTACAACTATTATAACTGCTACTACTACTGCTACTACCACTAATACTTGTCCTATAATAATAATTTCTATTACTTTACCTACTACTATTACTGCCGCTGCTACAGATACTACTACAGCTATTGCTTTTGCTATTACAACTACTACTACTACTGCTACTGCTGCTACTACCGCTACTGCTACTACTGCTACTGCTGCTACTACTACTCCTCCTACTACTCTTACCATTGCTACTACGACTTCTATTACTATTGCTACTATGGCAAATACTGTTAATACTACTACTACTAATGCTACTATTTCTACTGCTGGTGCTGCAACAGCTATAACTACAACTACTAATGCTAATATTGCGACTCAAGTGACTACTACTACTACTATTACTACTACTACTACATCTATCACTACTAGTATTGCTTCTAGCACTTCTACTGCTACTACGCCTTTCTCTCCTCCTACTACTACATCTGCTACAACAACTACTGCTACTCCTACTACTGTTGTTACTACTACTACTACTTCTTCTTCTACCAATACTACTACTATTGTTACTACTACTTCTACTTCTACAACTACTACGACTACGACTACTACTACTTATACTGCTGCAATTGCTTCTACTACAACTCCTGCTACTACTACTGCTTCTACTATTACAACAACTACTACTGCTATTCCAGCCGCTGTTGCTACTACTACTACTAGTACTATTACTACTACTACTGCTTCTTCTAATATTACTACTACTACTTCTGCTACTACTACTTTTGCTACTACAACTTCTACTATTACTACTTTTGCTATTGCTACTTCTAGTACTACTACCACGACAACTATTACAACAACTACTATTGGTAATACTACTACCACTAGAACTACAGCTACTGCTTCTGCTTTTGCTACTGCTACTACTTCTATTACTACTACTACTACTAAAACTATGGCACTATTACATCTGCTCCTACTACTGCTACTAAAACTATGGCACTATTACATCTGCTCCTACTACTGGTACTACTATTGCTCTTACTATTGTTGCTACTCCTACTAATCGGGCTACTACTACTATGACAACAACTACTACTGCTCCTGCGACCGCTATACTACTACTAGTACTGCTGACGCTATTACTACTACTACTACTAATACTACTACGACTCCTACTGCTGCTACAACTGCTCTTGCTACTACTGCTACTAACAAAACGATTCCTACTACTTCTCCTACTACTCCTACTACAACTACGACTATTTCTACTACTGCTACTACTACTCCTCCTCCTCCTTCTCCTAATTCTACTACTACTATTGCTACTACTATTGCTACTATTGCTACTACTACTGTTGTTGCAACTACTACCGCTACTACTACTACTCATTCTACTACTACCACTCTTGCCACTACTTCTATTACTACTGCTCCTACTGCTACTGCTACTAATACTACTATTACTGTTGTTGCTACTATGATTGATGCTACTACTACTGGTACTACTACTCCTACTAGTACTACTACTGCTACTACTAATACTACAACTACTACTGTTGTTGTTATCGCTACTACTACTACTACAAACGCTATTATTGTTTTTATTGCTACTGATACTACTACTATTTCTTCTACTGCTACTACTAATGCTACTGCTACTACTGCTACTACTGCTACTACATTGCTACTCCTTTGACTGCTACTACTACTGCTATTGTCGCTACTGCTCATATCGAAGAAAGAATAGCTGGGGAAGGTTCAAAGATTGAAAGAACATGCTAAGGTCAAGAATAGTCACGAAGAAGGTGGGACACTTTTGGCAGCCATAACCGCCTCTTCTTCGATAGGTGTCAGCAGGTACGCATAGCCTACGCCCGGCATGTTTGCCCGCTGGGCCGAGTGTTCCCCCACTTCAGAGTCTTCGCCTTTAGAGAAAAAGAAAAAAGTGTCCGCCCTTTCGCGCAGCTCAATCCACCCTGCCCGCAAAACTAGGCCCTTGTCATTCGTTAGCACCCATCCAACACCTGCGAGGAAATAGGAGTTTCTTAGTTCATTCCTATCCAGCTAACCGTGAACAGAGTGACTAGTGGGCAAGAGGACTCAGAGGCATGGTACTTTCTTTATTCAACAATCATTCCCATGGTCATAGTTCCATTCGTTAGCTTTAGAAAGGGGATTCCCCCGGGCTTTCAAGCTCTCACCGGGCCTTCCTCCCCCCTTGGCTGCCAACAGTCAGTCTAGCTCTCGCTCTTGTCCAATTATGAAACCCTTGGAAAAAAAGGATGAATCGAAATATAGCTGCTACGCCAAAACTGGGCGCAAAGAACCAACCAGATTGACCCAGTGGATAAAGAAGGAATACAGAAACAAAAACTGCAACCTTATTTCTTTCCCTTGACCTTCCTTCTTACCTTTCTTTCGTTGAAGAAGCCATAGCAATGACGCCACAAGCCGACGCCATGTCTCCCTTCCGTCAAACTGGAATACCAGGCGGCCCCACCCTAAAACAAAGGTGTACGAGCTGGTTGAGATAGGGCGTCCAGTCACTCATATCGGTAAGGACTGCGCTATGCCGCCCTCGTTTTCATGTCTCTTTCTGGCTTCGGCTTTCTACCAACGAAAGAGTGGGGAATCGGAATCGACGAAAAATAGGGAAGAGAAAAGGAAGGCACAAAGCGGAAAAAGATCGATACCGTCGTTCCCGAGTGTAATAGATATTCCTGTAAAAAGCATTTCCCGAGCGAAGGAGCAAAGAAGGAGTGAACTACAGAGCGTCAATCGAATCGAGCGTTTTGTAAATATTGCTTCTGCTACTACTACTACAATTACTAGTAACACATCTACTGATACTACAACAACAACTACTTTTACAACAACAACTACTGCTAGTACTACTACTATAACTATTACTGCTACTACTACGACTTTTACTACTAGTAGTACTACTGCTACTAAGAATACTGCTACAACTTCTACTTCTACTGCCGCTGCTGTTGCTGCTACTGCTACTAATAGAATGATTCCTACTACTTCTCCTACTGCTGCTAATAGAACGACTTCTGCTACTTCTCCTACTGCTGCTACTATTGCAACTCCGGCTACAGCTAGTACTACTGTGATTACTTCTACTACAACTACTACTACTCCTACTACTTCTCCAAATTCTACTATTAGTACTACTACTACTACTACTACTACCACTTCTACAACTACTACTAGTTCTACTGCTACTACTCTTGCGACTACTACTGTTACTTATGCTCTTGCTACTACTGCTACTAGTACTACTACAACTACTAAGACTGCTACAACTGCTGCTACTGTGGCTAGTACTACTACGGCCACTAGTACTACTGCCACTATAGCTACAACGATTGCTACTGCTACTAGTACTACTAGTACTAGCACTAGTACTAGTACTACTACTGTTGTTGTTGTTGTTGCTACAACTGCTACTACTACTAACGCTATTGTTGTTTCTATTGCAACTAATACAACTACTATTTCTCCTAATGGTACTACTGATGCTACTTCTACAACCGCTACTACACTGCTATCCCTTCGACTGCTACTATTTCTACTACTGCTGCTGCTACTACTACTGCTACTACCACTACTGCTAAACTATTACTACTACTGCTACCACTACTGCAAATATTGCGTCTGCTACTATGACTATTACTACTACTGCAACTACTATTCCTACTACTACAACTAGTTCTACGACAACTGCTATTGCTTGTACTACTACTATAACCACTACTGCAACTACTACGACTTTTACTGCTACTAGTACTACTACTACTACTACTATGAGTTTTACTACTACTACTACTGCGGCTACTAATACTACTACTACTACCCCTACTACCACTACTACTACCACTACTATTGTTGTTGTTACTATTACTATTACTACAATTACTACTATTGTTGTTGTTATTGTTGGTACCAATACTACTACTATTTCTCCTGCAACTACTACTAATGCTCCTGCTACTATAGCTAATACACTGCTACTCCTTCGACTGCTACAATAAGTGCTGTTGCTACTGCTACTACTACTGCTACTGCTGCTACTGCTAATACTTTTACTACTCCTACTACCACTACTACTACTACTACTACTTTTGCAACTACTGCTACTACTACGACCTCTACTACTACTACTACTAGTACTTCCTCCACTTCTCCGACAATAACAACTATTACTTCTCCTACTACTACTTCTTCTACTACAGCTACTACTACAACTACTGCTACTGTTACTACTGCTACGACTACTACTGCTACTTCTACTACTAACACTGTTGCTACTACTACTACTACTACCACTGCTACTGCTACTACCGCTACTACTGCTACTGCTACTACCACTACTACTGCGACTGCTACTATAACTACTACTGCTAATACTACTACTAGTACTACTACTACTACTACTACTATTACTACTGCTAAAATACTATTACCGATCTTGTTGCCGCTACTACTACTACCGCTAAAACAAGTGCTACTGCTGCTGCTCGTACTACTTCTATTGTTACTACAACTACTACTAAAAATACTACCACTACTACTGCTGCCATTTTTGCTACAACTATGACTCCACCTACTACTATTACTACCGCTACTACTTTGGCTACTACAATTACTGATACTCCTACTAATGCTACAATTGCAACTACTACTACTGCGAAAACTAGTATTGCTATGACTACTACTATTAGAACTACTACAACTACTACTACTTATACTACTACTTCTACTACTATGTCTCCTACTATTGGTGTCACTACTACGACTGCTACGATTGCTACAACCGCTACAACTGCTACTACTACTAATGCGGCTACTACTGCTACTACTATGACAACTACAATATCTACTACAACAACTACTACTACAGCTGCTACTACTACTACTACTTCTACTACTTCTCCTACTACTACTACTACTATTGCTGCTACTACTACTACTACTACTCTAGCCACCACTACTACTGGTACAAATAGTACAACTAACACTACTGCTACTACTGCAACTACTGCTGCTACTGCTGTTGCTTCTACTGTGACTGCTAATACAACTACTACTATGACTCCCACTGCTACTAAAACAACTACTACAACTACTGCTACTACTGCTACTTCTACTACTACTCCTACTACCCCTACCCAAACTACTACTACTACTCCTACCACTACTACAACTACTACTTCCGCTACTATAAATACTACTACAAGTAATACTACTACTACAATACTATTATTACTAATACTACTACTACTAATAATAACAGTACTACTGCTACTAGAAAAAAAGTATGACTACTACAACTTCTGCTACTACTATTGCTTCTACTACTGCTATTTCTACTACAACTGCTAATACTACCACTACTACTTTGAGAACTACAGCTACTAATGACACTACCGCTAATACTTCTGCTATTATTACTACTACTACTACTACTATTGCTACAATGGCTACGACTATTGCAGGAACTACTGCTACTATGACTGCTGTCACCGCTACCAGAACTACTACCACTATAATTGCCACTACTACTACTACTACTGCTGCTACTAGTACTACTATGGCTACTACTACTCCTAATACTACACCTACCACTACTCCTACACCAATTCGTACCACTCCTACTCCTCCCACTACTTCTACTTCTACAACAACTACTACCATTAGTACTACTATTACTACTACTACTCAGTTTGCTACTACTACTACTACTATTACTCCTATTACTAGTACTACTACACTACTACTACTACTACCACTACTATTCCTACTATTATCACTACTACTTCTTCAGCTACTTCTCCTACTACCAATACTACTGTTACTACTACTACTATGGCTACCACTACAAATGATGCTTCTACTATTAGTACTACTGCTATGACTACTACTACTGCTGCTACTACTACTATTAATACTACTATTGCAACTACTACTACTATTACTTCCACTACTCTTGTTACTACTACTACTATTGCTGGTACTACTACTACTACAACAACAAATACAACTAGTACTCCAACTGCTACTATTACTATGACTGCCCCTACTATTAGTATCACTACTACTGCTACACTACTTCTTCTACTCCTGCTACTACTATTGCTACTACTAATAATTCTCCCTCTACTATTACTACTACTACTACTCAAGCTAATACTACTTCTTCTACTACTACTGCTGCTACTACTAGTACTAATACTACTGCTACTACTACTACTAGAACTAATACTACTACTACTACTACTATTACTACTACTACTGCTACTTCTACTACTATAACTGCAACAACTATTACTCCTACTACTACTACTGCTGCTACTACTACTACTAATACTACTACTAATACTACTACTGTTATTGCTGCTGTTGTTGCTACTAATACTACTACTGCTACTACTTCTTCTACTATTACTGCAACAACAATTACTCCTACTACTACTACTACCACTACTAGTACTAATACTACTACTACTACTACTACTACTACTACTACTACTACTACTACTTCTACTACTACTTCTACTGCTATTAATTATACTCTAAATTATACTACTATGATTACTACTGCTACAAGTACCACCGCTACCAATAATACAACTATAACTTCTACTACTACTACAACTACTACTACTAGTACTACTACTATAACTTCTGCAAATACTATTACTACCACCGCTACTACTACTACTACTATTGCTACAATGACAACAACTACTTCTATTATTAGCACAAATGCTGCTATTGCTACTTCTACTAATACTACTACTACTACTACTACTACTACTGCTGCTGCTACTACTACTACTACTGGTGCAACTGTTACTATTGCTACTATTGCTACTACTACTATTACTACAACTACTACTATTGCTGCTACTGCTGCTACAGCTACTACTATTACTACTCCTACTACTATTACTATTACTGCTCCTACAACTAGTTCTACTACTACTACTAGTGGTACTATTGCCAATGCTACTTGTAGTAGTACGACTACTGCTACTACTACTGCTGCTGCTGCTGCTACTACTGCTACAACAACAACTAGTACTACAACTACTACTTCATATCTGAGTACTGCTACAACAACAACTGCTGCTATTGTTACCACCGTTGCTACTACCTCTACTACTACTTACCCTACTACTACTACTACTACGACTAGTGTTGTTGTTGCTGCTTCTGGTACTATGACTACTACTGCTACTACTATTACGAAAAGTGCTATTGGCCCTCCTGCCACATCTGCTATTGGTATTACTCCTACTAGTCCAAATACTACTACTTCTAATATTATTACAACTAGTATTCCAACAATTACTGCTATTACTACTACTACGACAACAACTACTTTTGCAACTACTGTAGCTACTTTTGTTGTTGTTGTTGCTGCTACTACTACAACTACTACTACTTCTCCTACTTCTATGACTACTGCTACCATTACAACTGCTACAACTGCTGCTACTACCACTGCTACAATTGCAACAACAACAACTCCTACAGCTACTACTACTAATGCTACTATTACTGCTCCTATTACAACTACAACTAATACTACTACAATGACTGCTGCTGCTAATACAACTACTACCACTACTGCACCTACCACTATTGCTACTATTTCCTCTATTCCTATGACTACTATTACAACTAGTACTCCTGCTACTACTCCTACAACTAATATTATTTTTACTAATGATACTGCGACTACTACTGCTTCTCCTACCACTTCTACTAGTGCAACTTTAACTGCTACTCCAACTACTACTACTAGAACTCTGACTATGACTGCTACTACTACTACTACTAATAACTGCTCCAACTACTACTACAACAACAACTACTACTACTACTACCACTATTGCTGCTACTACCACTAGTACTACTACTACTACTACTACTACTCCAACTAATACTACTACTACAACCACTACTGCTACTACTGATACTCCCACTACTGCTAATATTGCTCCTACTATTACTACCACTCCTACTTTTATTACTGCCACAACTACATCTCCTGCTGCTACTGTTACTACTACTACTACATCTCCTGCTGCTACTGCTACTACTACTACTAATATAGTGCCTACTACTATTGCTATTACTACTTCTGCTACTACTGCTACTACTGCTACCACTTCTCCCACTACTGCTACAATTGCTACCACTTCTACTGCTACTACACTACTACTGCTTCTATTGCTACTGTTGCCGCTGCTGCTACTACTACTATTGCTGCTACTACTAGCACTCTTACTACTATTGTTGCTACTACTGCTACTATTGCTACTACTACTTCTACTATTATAACTAATGTAGCTACTCATGCTTCTACTACTACTGTTACTACTGCTACTACTACTACTGCCACTATTGCTCCTGTTACTACTACAACTACTTTTACAACTACTGCTACTACCGGTACTACTATTATAATTGCTACTACAATGCTATTACCACTACTACTTCTCGTACAATAATAACTTCTAGAACTTCACATACTACTATTACTGCACTTGGTACTGATACTACTACAACTATTGCTACTGCTACTACAACTGCTACTACTACCGCTACAACTACTACTCTACAGCAGCTACTACCACTACACCTACTACTGCTACTACTACTCCTCCTACTACTCTTACTACTGCTACTATGGCAACTACTGCTAATACTACTACTACTACTATTATTTCTACTACTGATACTGCAACAGCTACAACTGCTACTACTAATGCTAATACTGCTACTCCAACGACTACTACTACTACTATTACTGCTACTACTACTGCGTCTATGATTACTAGTATTTCTTCTACTATTGCTACTACTACTACGCCTTCTCCTCTTACTACTATTACATCTGCTACAACAACTACTGCTATGGCTACTACTTCTCTTACTATTACTCCTACTACTACTTCTTCGACTAATACTACTACTGTTGTTACTACAACTTCTACTTCTGCAACTACGATTACTACTACTTATACTACTGCTATTGCTCCTACTACAACTCTTGCTACTACTACTACTACTATTACAGCTACTGTTTCTACTACTACTAGTGCTATTCCTACTATTGCTGCTAATATTACTACTACTACTTCTACTACTACTACTTTTGCTACTACAACTTCTACTATTGCTACTTTTGCTACTACTACTACTACTACTTCTAATACTACTACCACGACAACTATTACAATAACTACTATTGGTAATATTACTACTACTACAACTACAGCTATTGCTTCTGCTTTTCCTACTGCTATGATTTCTATTACTACTACTACTACTACTATAATTGCTACTATTACATCTGCACCTACTACTGCAACGACTGCTCTTGCTGTTGTTGCTACTGCTACTAATCGGGCTACTACTACTACTAGTACTATGACTGCTTCTACTACTACTATTACTGTTGTCGCTACTACTACTACTATTACTACTACTACAACTACTACTATTAACACTACAACAACTTCTACTATTGCTACAGTTGCTCTTGCTGCTACTAATAGAACGATTCCTACTACTTCTCCTACTGCTGCTACTACTACAACTCCTACTACTACTATTACTACTACTCCTCCTCCTCCTCCTACTTCTCCTAATTCTACTACTACTACTGCTACTGCTATTGCTACTATTGCTACTACTACTACCGCTACTACTACTACTCATTCTACTGCTATTGCTCTTGCTACTAACACTATTACTACTGCTCCTACTACTACTACTGCTACTATTGCTGCTATTACTACTAGTACTACTACAACAACAACTAGTACTTCTACTGCTACTACTACTACTACAACTACTGCTGTTGTTGTTGTTGCTACAACTACTCCTACTACTAATGTTGTTCTTGCTGCTGTTGTTGTTTTTGTTGCTACTAATACTACTATTATGTCTTCTTCTACTATGACTAATGCTATTGCTACCACATTGCTACTCTTTTGACTGCTACTGCTATTGCTATTGCTGCCGCTACTACTACTGCTACTGCCGCTACAGCTAATACTATTACTACTATTATCGCTTCTGTAAATTTTGCTTCTGGTACTAATAATATTACTACTAATACATCTACTGATACTACAACAACAACTACTACTACTACAACTGCTACTGCTAGTACTACTACTATAACTACTACTGCAACTACTACGACTTTCACTACTACTAGCACTGCTGGTACTACGAATACTACTACAACTTCTATTTCTGCTGCCGTTGCTGTTGCTGCTATTGCTATTAATAGAACAACTCCTACTACTTCTCCGACTACTGCTACTACTACAACTCTAGCTATAGCTACTACTACTACGATTACTTCTACCACAACTACTACTACTCCCACTGCTTCTCCTAATTCTACTACTAGTACTAGTACTACTACTGCTGCTACTACTACTGCTGCTACTACTACTCTCACTTCTACAACTACTACTAGTTCTACTGCTACTACTATTGCTACTACTACTTTTAATTACGCTCCTACTACTACTGCTACGAGCACTACTACAACTCGGACTGCAACAACTGCTGCTGCTACTACTAGTACTACTGCTAGTACAGCCACAACGACTGCTACTACTCCCCCTACTCCCACTACTATTGCTACTGTTGTTGTTGTTGCTACAACTACTACCACTACTAATGCTATTGTTGTTTTTGTTGCTACTAATACTGCTACTATTTCTCCTACAAGTACTACTGATGCTACTGGTACTACTGCTACTACACTGCTATTCCTTCGACTACTACTACATCTACTGCTGCTGCTGCAACTACTACTGCTACTTTCGCTACTGCTAATACTATTACTACTACTGCTACCACTACTGCAAATATTGCGTCAGCTACTACGACTATTACTACTATTGCCTCTACTAATGCTTCTACAGCTACTGCAACTACTACTACAACTACTACAACTAGTTTTACAATAACTGCTACTGCTAGTACTACTACTATAAACACCACTGCTACTACTACGACTTTTACTGCTACTAGTACTACTGCTACTACTATGACTTTTACAACAGCCACTACTACTACTATTGTTCTTGTTGTTGCTACTACTACTACTACTACTAATGCTGCTATTGTTGTTCTTGCCACTAATACTACCTCTATTTCTCCTGCAACTACTACTAATGCTACTGCTACTATTGCTACAACACTGCTACTCCTTCGACTGCTACTACTGCTTCTGCTACTGCTACTTCTACTACTACTTCTGCTACTGCTACTACTACTATTACTACTCCTGCTACCACTACTACTACTACAACTACTTTTGCAATTACTGCTACTACTAGTACTACTACTATAACTACTACTACTACTACTATGACTTTTACTACTACTACTACTACATCCGCTTCTCCTACAATAACAACTATTACTTCTCCTCCTACTACTACTTCTACTACAGCTACTATTGCAACTACTACTACTGGTACTACTACATATACTACTACTGATACTATTGCTACTACTGCTACGACTACCACTGCTACTGCTACCACTACTACTGCTACTACTGCTACTGCTACTACCACTACTACTGCTACTGGTAGTATAATTACTACTGCTAATACTGCTACTACTGCTGCTACTACTACTACTATTACTACTACTCAAATTACTTCTATTGCTACAACTAGTTCTACTCCTAATACTATAAGTACTACAATGGCAACTATATCTACTACTACTACTACTACTACTACTATTGCTACTACTACTACTGCAATAGCTGCAACTACTACTACAACTGCTACTATTACTACTACTACTACTACTACTGCAGCTACTATTACTGCAACTACTACTACCACTTCTACTTCTACTATCGCTCCAACTACTACTGCTACCACTAATGCAACTAATACTGCTTCTCCTACAACAACTACTTTTGCTACTGCTACCACAATTACTCCTAATACTATTACAACAACAACAACTACCACTATAACGACTACTACAATGGCTACTGCTATTGTTACAATGACTACTGCTACTACTTCTATTACTATTGCTAAGCTACTATTGCTTCTCTTGTTGCCGCTACTACTACTACCGCTAAAACAATTGCTACTACTGCTACTCGGACTACTTCTATTGCTACTACAACTGCTACTCAAAATACTACTACTACTACTGTTACAATTTCTGCTACGACTAGGACTCCCCCTACTACTATTACTACTACTACTACTTCGGCTACTACTACTACTACTACTCCTACTAATACTACAGTTGCAACTACTACAACTGCTAAAACTAGTATTGCTACTACTACTACTATTAGAACTACTAGAACTACTACTACTTCTACTACTACATCTCCTACTATTGGTGTTGCTACTATGACTACTAGGACTGCTACGACTGCTACAACCGCAACTACTATAAATGTGGCTACTACTGCTACTACAATAACTACTACTATGACTACTACAACAACTATTACCACAACTACTACTCTAGCTGCTACTACTAATACTTCTACCGCTTCTCCCCCTCCTACTCCTCCTCCTACTACTACTACTACTGCTACTGTTACTACTACTACTACTCCAACAACCACTACTACCGATACTAATAGTACTATCAACACTACTGCTACTACTGCAACTACTGCCACTACTGCTCTTGCTTCTACTGCGACTGCTACTAAAACCACTACTGCAACTATTGCTACTACTATTACTTCTACTACTACTCTTACTACCCCTACTCCAACTACTTCTACTACTACTCCTACTACTACTACAACTACTACTTCCGCTACTATAAATACTACTACAACTAATCTTACTACTATAATATTATTATTACTAATACTACTACTACTAATAAAAATAGTACTATTGCTACTAGAAAAACTATGACTACTACTACTTTTGCTACTACTATTGCTACTACCACTGCTACTTCTACTACAACTACTAATACTGCTACTACTACTTTGAGAACTACTGCTACTAATCACACTATCGCTAATACTGCTATTGCTACTACTACTACTACTACTATTATTGCTACAATGGCTATTGCTACCGCAACAACTTCTGCTACTTCTGCTACTGCTGCTACTACTACTACTACTATGACTACTGTTGTCGCTACCACAACTACTACCACTAAAATTGCTACTACTGCTGCTATTACTACTGCTACAACTACTACGGCTACCACTACTCCTAATACTACATCAACTACTACTCCTCCAACACCAATGGGTACCACAACTCCAGCTCCTCCTACTAATGCTACTTCTACAACAACTACTACCACTAGTACTTCTATTACTACTACTACTCCTTATGCTATTACTACTACTACTATTACTCCTATTACTAGTACTGCTACACTACTACTAGTAGTACTACTATTACAACTATTATCACTACTACTTCTTCTTCGGCTACTTCTACTACTACCAATACTACTACTACTACTGCTACGACTACTACTACAACTGATGCTTCTACTACTAGTACTACTACTACGACTATTATTACTACTACTACTATTACTTTCACTACTCCTGTTACTACTACTACTACTGCTGCTGCTGCTGCTACTACTACTACTACCCAAACTACAACTAGTACTCCAACTGCTACTATTACTATGACTACCCCTACTATTAGTATTACGACTACTGCTACACTACTTCGTCTACTACAGCTACTACTACTGCTACTACTAATACTTCTCCCTCTACTATTACTACAACAACTACCTCAATTACTACTACTACTACTACTCCTGCTAATACTACTGCTTCTACTACTTGTACTGCTACTACTAGTAATAATACTACTACTACTACTACTACTACTAGAACTAATACTACTGCAACTACTACAACTGCAACTTATACTACTACAACTGCGACAACTATTACTCCTACTACTAATACTACTACCCAAACTACTACTAATACTACTACTGCTTCTACTACTACTACTGCTGCTGCTGCTGTTGTTGCTGCTGCTGATGTTGCTACTAATACTACTGCTCCTACTACTTCTACTACTATTGATGCTACAACAGTTACCCCTACTACTACTGCTACTGCTACTACTAGTGCTAATACTACTACTGCTGCTGCTGCTGCTGCTACTACTACTACTACTACTGTGACTTTTAATGCTATTATGTCTACTCTAACTTATACTACTATAATTACTACTGCTACTATAAATTCTACTATAACTTCTACTACTACTACAACTGCGACTGCTACACCTACTTCTACTATAACTTCTGCTAATACTATTACTTCCACAGCTAGTACTACCACTACTGCTACTATTGCTACAATGAAAACAACTACTTCTATTACTAGCACAAATGTGGCTATTGCTACTACTACTACTACTACTACAACTGCTACAACTGCTACTACTACTATAACTACTAATACTGCTGTTGCTGCTGCTGCTACTACTGTTACTACTAATACTACTCCTACTGCTATTACAGTTACTGCTCCAACAACTAGTTCTACTACTACTACTAATGGTACTATTGCCAATGCTACTTGTAGTGCTACGACTACTGCTACTACTGCTGCTACTACTACTTCTACTACTAGTACTACAACTAGTACTTCATCTCTGAGTACTACTACAACAACAACCGCTACTATTATTATTATCGCTGCTACTAACTCTACTACTACTTTCCCTACTACTACTACTACTATTACTAGTGTTGTTGTTGCTGCTTCTGCCACTACGACTACTACTACTACTACTATTATGACAAGTGCTATTGGCCTTCCTGCTACTTCTACTATTGCTTTTACTCCTACTAGTCCTACTAGTACTACTTCTAATCTTCTTACAACTACTACTCCTACAACTACTACTATTAATACTACTACTATTACAACAACTATTTTTGCAACTACTACTTTTACTACTACTATAACTACTTTTGCTGTTGCGACTGCTGCTACTACTACAACTACTGCTACTTCTCCTACATCTACGACTACTACTACCATTACAACTGCTACTACCACTGCTATTATCACTGCTACAATTGCAACAACAACAACTGCTACACCTACTACTAGTAGTAGTACTACTACTGCTCCTATTACAACTACAACTAATACTACTACAACGACTGCTGCTACTACTAGAACTACCACTATTGCTCCTACAACTATAACTATTGCTACTATTTCCTCTATTCCTATGCCTACTATTACAACAAGTCCTCCTACTACTGCTACAACTACTATTTTTTTTACTAATGAAACTTCGACTACTACTGCTTCTCCTACCACTTCTACTAGTGCAACTGCAACTGCTAGTCCAACTACTACTACTAGAACTCTGACTATGACTGCCACTACTACTACGACTAATAACTGCTCCAACTACTACAACTATTGCTACTACTACTACTACTACTACTTCTACTATTACTACTACCACCACTAGTACTACTACTACTACTACAACCACTACTGCTACTACTGATACTCCCACTACTACTACTATTACAACAACTACCACTACGACTGCTCCTACTATTACCACTACTTCTACTTCTATTAGTGCCACAACTGCTTCTAGTGCTTCTACTACTACTACTACTACTACTACTCCTGCTCCTACTTCTACTACTACTACTAATACAGCACCTACTACTGTTGCTATTACTACTTTTGCGACTACTGCGACTACTTCTAATACTACGGCTGCTCCCACTACTACTGCAACTACTACGACTATTGCTACAACAACAACAATAATAACTACTATGTCTGTTGCTACTACTACTACTGCTACTACTACTAATACTACTACTACTATGACTACTACTACTACTATTACTACTACTACTACTACTACCACCACCACCACTACTACTACTACGACGACGACAACTACTACTGCCGCTACTACTATGACCACTATTTCTACTACTACTACTACAACAACTACTTGTCCCACTACTACTTCTACTACAATAATTGCAATGTCAACGACTACTACTTCCGCTGCTACTTCTACTACAACTACTACTGTTGTTGCTACTACTACTACTGCTAATGCTCCTACTACTATAACTACTGCTACTATTTCCTCTACTCCTACGCCTACTATTACAACTGCTATTACTACGATAATTACTATTAGTTTTACTAATGATACACCTACTACTACGACCACCGCTACCACTTTTACTACTGCAACTGCAACAGCTACTCCTACTAATACTGCTATTGTTTCTTCTACAACTGCTGCTACTCGTATTATGACTGCTACCACTACTACTACTACTACTACTAATACTACAACAAGTACTACTACTACTACTATTACTACTACTATTACTGCTACTACCACTACTACTACAACTACTACTAGTTCAACTACTACTACTACTACAACCACTACTGCTACTATTGATACTCCAACTGCTACTGCTACTACAACTACTTATACTTCTACCACTGCTACTGCTACTCCAACTACTGCTACTACTGCTCCTACAATTAATACCACTCCTACTCTACTAGTGCTACAACGGCTTCTATTCCTTCTACTACTACTACTACTACTACTACTACTACTACTCCGGCTACTGTTTCTACTAGTACTACTAATACTGTGCCTACTACTATTGCTACAACCTCTTCTACTACTACTACTGCAACTATTTCTACTTCTACTACGGCTGCTACTACTACTACTGGTGCTACTACTACAACTACTGCTGCAACAACTACTACAACAACAACCACTACTTTCGCTACTGCTACTACTATTACTATTACTATTACTACTACTACAACTACTACTACAACTACTACTACTACGACTACTACTACTACTACTACTACTACTACTATTTCTAGTACTACTACAACTACTATACTTCTCCTACGACTACTACTTCTACTACAACTATTGCTACTACTACTATGACTACTACTGTTGTTGCTACTTTTGCTACTATTGCTACTACTGCTAGAACTACTGCTACTTCTGCTATTACTGCTACCACTCTACTAATATTAATATTGCGACTGCATATACTACTACTTCTCCTATTCCTACTAGTACCTCACCTGCTACTACTACTACTACACCTACTTCTATTACTACTACAACAACAACAACTACTAATAAAACTCCTACTATTAATGCTACTAGTACTTCTTCAGCTACTACGACTATTAGTACTACAGCCACTACTACTAGTAATACCACAACTACTACTACTTCTTCAACTACTACGACTATTTCTACTACTACTACTACTGCTACTACTACTACTGCTGCTACTACTACTACAACTACAACCACTAGTTTTGCAACTATTGCAACTACTACAGCTATTACTACTACTGCTACTACTATTACTACAATAACAACAACAACAACTACTACTACTACTTCTGCTACTACAACAACTGCAACTGCAACTTTTACTACTACTACTACTACTACTACTACAACTTCTACAACTACTACTGCTATAGCTTCTAATGAAATATCTCCTTTTACAACTTTTGCTACTACTGCTGCTGCTGCTACTACCACTACTACTGCTGCTAGTATTACTAATACTACAATTACTATGACTACTACTACTTCTACAACTACAACTACTACTAATACTACTATTACCACTACTTTTGCTATTATTGCAACTACAACAACAACTACTACTAGCACTACTACTACTACAACCATTGTTGCCACTACTACTACTACTACAAAAATAACAACTACCACTACTAGAATTTTTATTACTACTCCAACCATTTCAGCTACTACAACTATTGCAACTGTGACTTCTACTGCCACTACTAGTACAACTAGTACTACTTTTATTGCTAATACTAGTTCTACAACTACTACTGCTACTGCTTCAAATACAACTTCTCCTTTTACTACTTCTACTACTACTACTACTGCTTCTAGTACTACTACTGCAACTAATAGCACGACTACTATGACTACTACAGCTACTACTACTACTGCTACTAATACTACTACTACTTCTCCTCCTACTACTACTTCTGCTACTATAGCTGCTGCTAATACTACAACTACTGTTGCAACTCCTACTACGGCTACTACTACTATAACTACAACCGCTACTGCTACTACCACTACTACTACTACTACCAATGCTACTACTACTTCTCCTACTTCAACTACTACTACTAATACTGCTGCCACTCCTGCTACTACTACTACTATTGCTGCTACTACGACTATAACTACTACAACTACTACTGCTACTACTACTACTACTACTACTACTACTACTACTACTACTACTACTACTACTACTTCTACTACTACTACTACTACTACTACTACTACTACTACTTTTGCTATTAATACTCCTACTGCTACAACTTATCCTACTACTACTGCTTCTGGTACTACTATTGCTACTGCTAATACTACTATTACTGATACGGCTGCTAATGCTACAACGACTAATGGTACTTCCACTACTACTGCTACTACACTAGCACTACTACTTACTACTACTAATATTGTTGCTGCTACTACGGTTACTACAATTACTACTACAACTAATGCTACTGTAGCTGCTACTACTCTACTGTTGCTGAAACTTCTACTACTACTACTACAACTACTGCTACTCCTAGTACTACTGCTACTACTACTACTACAACTACTACTACTAGTACTACTACTCTTGCAACTACTACTTCTTCTACTACTACCACTACTACTGTCACTACCGCTATTTCTCATGCTCCTACTATTACTGTTACTACTACTGGCACTACTACTAATGCAGCTAGTACTACCACCACTACGACTACTATATCAACTTCGGCTACTACTGCTATCACTGCCAATTCTATTGAAACAACAACAACTACTACTATTAAAACATATGCTACTACAGCTACTACCACTACTATGACTTCTTCTCCTTCTATTAATACTACTACTACTACTACATCTGCTACTACTACTGCTACTACAACCACTACAACTACTACTCCAGCTGCTACTGCTACTACTACTAGTACTACTACTACTACTATTGTTGGCACTACAACAACTACTACTTTTACTACTGCTACTACAGCTAATGTTACTATTATTATTGTTGCAACTACTACAATTGCTCGTACTATGACTCCTACAACTACTGCAACTACTGCTACTATTGCTCCACTACTAGTGCTACTACTACTACTATTGATATAGGTGCTACTTATACTACTACTATGACTATTATTGCTCTACTACTGCTACTACACCTACTACAACTGCTATTATTTTTACTAATGATACTCCTACAATTACAGTGATGACAACTACTTTCACTCCCACTACTGTGACTGCTACTCCTACTACTACAGCTGCTATTGCTACAATAACAACTACTACTCCTACTACTACTTTTCCAACTACTACTACTCCTACTACTACTTTTCCAACTACTACTACTCCTACTACTACTAATATTACTGGCACTACTAATATTATACTGCTAATACAATTGGTACTACTATTACACTACTACTACTGCAACTATTGCTGCTACTACCGCTACTACTACTTTTACAACAACCACTACCACTACCACTACTACTACTACTACTACTACTACTACTACTACTACTACTACTACTACTACTACTACTACTACTATTGCACCTACCGTTACTACTGTTAATTGTACTACTACTCCTACTACAACTACTACCACTACTACTACCACTAATACTACTACTACTCCTACTTGTGCTACAAATACTACTACTACAACTAATACCACTATAGCCAATATTCCTACTACTAATACTACTACTATTACTACTACAACTACTCCTACCACCATTTCTTCTAGTACTACTGCTACTGCTACTACTACTACTTCAACTACTACCACTATTACTGTGACTAGTAGTAGTACTTCTACTGCTACAACTACTACAACTTCTTTTACTACTTTTGCTACTAATACTACTGTTGCTACTACTGCTACTCCTACTGCTACTAATGCAGCTAGTGCTACTACTACTACTACTACTTCTACAACTAAAACAACCACTGGCACAATTGCTACTGCTGCTATAACTACAACACCTACTGCTGCTACTGCTACTACTACTACTACTACTACTACTACAACTACTGCTACTACTACTACTACTACTACTACTACTACTACTATTATTACTACTACTACCACCACTACTACTTCCACTACTACTACTAGTTTAACTACTTCTAGTACTACTACTATTATTGCACTGCTGCTGCCACTACTAGTACTGCAACTACTACTATTACTGCTACTACTTCTCCTACCAATACTACTATTGCTGCTCCTACTACTACTACGGCTATTGCGGCTTGTGCTACTACTACAACTACTACTACGGCTTCTACTACTACTACTACTACTACTACTACAACAACCACTATAGCTGTTACTACTACTACTACTTGGCGACTACTACCACTTCTGTTGCTACTACTACTACTTCTACTACTACTACTATTGCTACCATTGCTACTGCTACTACTATGACTATTACTGCTAGTACTACTTCAACTACTACCTCTTCTACTGCTACTACTGTTACTCCTATTGCTACTACTGCTGCTGCTACTACTACTACTACTACTACTATGACTACTACTACAACTACTGCTACAACTATTAATACTTCTACTACTGCTACTGCTGCTACTGCTGCAACTTCAACAACTACCACTACTACAACTACACCTACTACTACTACTACTTTTGCTGCTACAACTACTAATTTTACTACTACTCCTACTCCTACTACTGCAACTACTTCCACTACTCTTACTCCTACTCTAGTGCTACTATCACTAGTCTTACTCCTTCTGCTACTACTACTACTACTACTCTACTAGTACAATTGCTACTACTAGTACTCCTACAACAACAACAACAACTACTACTATTAATGCTACAACTTCAACTACGATAACTACCACTACTACCAATGCTAAAACTATGACCACTACTACTTCTACTACTACAACAGCAGAGAGTTGCAGTAGCTACTACTACTACTGCTGCTGCTCCTACTCCTACTCCAACACCTACTGGTAATATTACTACTACTACCTCTACTACTACCGCTACTACAACGACCACTACTCCTATCAATAGAAATACTACTCCTACTACTACTACTATTACTACTGGTGCTGCAACTGCTACTACTACTGCTACTACTACTGCTACTACTACTAATGCTATTGCTACTAATGCTACTATCACTACTGCTACTCCTACTACTAGGACTGCTACTTCTACTACTACTAGCGCTACTACTAATACAACTACTACAGCAATTGCTGCAACTACCACTACCACTACCACTACTAGTCGCACTCCTACTACCATTACTGCTACTACTAGTCCTAATGCTACAACTACACATAACACTACTAATACTGCTGCTATTACTACTGCTACTACTACGACTATTGCTCTTGATGCTGCTACTAGTGCTATTATTACTTTTGCAAGTACTACCACTATAACTATTGCTACACTACTACTACTACCACCACCACTACTGCTGCTACTATCACTCCTCCTACTACTACTACTACGACTACTCCTTCTAACAATAATACTCATAAGACTACTACTGCAGCTCCGACTGTGATAATAACTTCTACTACTACAACTATTACAACTACTACTATTGTTGTTATAACTATTACTACTACCACTACACCTACTGTGACAACTACTAGAACTACAAGTCCTATTAATACTACTACTATTGCTACTGCTACTTCTAGTACTGCAACTTCAATAGCTACTACTTCTACAACTGCTACTACTGCTTTAGTTACTACTACTGCAACAACAACAACAACTACTACTACTACCACAACATCTCATACTATAACTACAACAACTGCTACGAATTCTAGCGCTATTGCTACAACAACTGCCACTACTACTGCAACCACTACTACTACTGCTACTACTGTCGCTACTTCTACTACAAAAACTTCTGCTCCTACTACTACAACTACTAAGACACCTACTCCTTCTACTGCTACTACTGCTACTATTAGTCATACTGCTACTAATACTACTACTACTACTTCAATTGTTACTAGTACTACTACTGCTACAACTACTACTCCTAGGGCTACTACAATTGCCACTGCTACTACTACTACAACTACTACTGCGACTCCTTTGGCTAATACTACTACTATTACTGCTAGTACTACTACTACTGCTACTTCCACTACTACTACTACTCTCGCTGCTATTGTTGTTGCAGTTGCTACTACTCCCATTACTACTCCTACTCTGACTACTACTACTATAGCTGCTGTTGCTACTACTACTACTACTTCTACTACTACAACAACCACCATTGCAACTACTACTACTACT
This sequence comes from Trichopus zeylanicus subsp. travancoricus, assembly GCA_005019695.1. Classification (NCBI taxonomy): domain Eukaryota; kingdom Viridiplantae; phylum Streptophyta; class Magnoliopsida; order Dioscoreales; family Dioscoreaceae; genus Trichopus; species Trichopus zeylanicus. The sequence continues at coordinate 127,426 of RXID01021752.1, forward strand.
ACTACTACTACTCCAACTACTACTCCAACTACTACCACTGCAACTACTCTTACCACCGCTACTACTACTGTAACTACTCCTACCACTGCTACTACTACCACAACTACTACTACTACTACTACGACTACTACTACTACTACTACTATAACTTCTTCTACAATTACTACTACTGCCACTACTCTAACTCCTACTACTGTGGCTACTACTGCTACTACTGCCATAACTATTACTCGTCGTATTGCTAATACTACTGCTCCTAGTACAACTCCTACTCATACTACTCCTACTACTACTAGGACTACTATTCCTACAACAACTACTACTACAACTACTACAACTATTGCAAATACTGCCATAACTACTGCGACTATTGCTCCTACTACTACAACAACTACCGCTACTACTGCTGCTATTTCTACTACTATTGCTATACTACTACTGTTGCTGCTACTGCTATAACCACTTTTACTACTTGTTATACTATTGCTGCTACTTCTAGTGCTACTACTACTGCTAATACTACTACTACTACAATTGCTACTACTACTACTATTATTATTTCTTTTGTGACTTGCTACTACTACTAATGCCATACTACTCCTCCTATTTCTACCAATGCTACTACAGCAACTACTACTACTCCTCCTTATGCTAGTACAACTGCAACAACAACTACTACTACTACAATGATTGTACTGCTATGGCTACTATAGCTGCTGCTACTGCCACTATTGCTACTCTACTACTACTGTTGCTACTACTGCTACTCCTGCTGCTACTATCGCAGCTGTTGCTACTATTGTTGCTGCTTCTACTACTACTACTACTGCTACTTCTACCACTACTGCTACTATCAATCCTACTACTACTACTACTAATACTAGTACTGCTACTACTCCTACTACCTCTCCTACTACTACTACAACAACTACTACTGTTGTCCCTGCAACTACAACTTCCACAACTACTACTACTGCTACAACTACAGCTACTGCTCTAATTACTACTACTACTACCACAGCTATCGCTACTACTATTACTACTACAACAACAACTACTACTACTGCAGCTACCACTACTACTATTACTACTACAACAACAACAACAACTACTACTACTACTATTGCCACTGCTACAGCTGCTGTTGCTATAACTACTACTACTATGACTACTGTTATTACTACGACAACTACTGCTACTTCTACTTCTACTACTACTCCTACTTTTGCTACTACTACTACTGCGGCTGCTATTACCCCTACTACTACAAGAACTACTGCTGCTGCTACTATTACTCACAACAACTACTACGATAACTCCTACTACTACTACTACTGCTGCTGCTGCTGTTACTACTACCACTTATTGCTACTACTACTACTAATGCTACTACAGCCACTACTACTATGATTACTACTACTACTGCCACTGCTACTACTACTGATACTACTGCTACTATTTCTACAACTACTATTATTACTAATATTACTACTACTCCTCCCACTACTACAGTAGCCACTACTACTGCTGCTCCAGCTGATACTGCTACTATTACTGCTGCTACGACTACTACTACTACAACTGTTACAACGATATCTAGTACTACAATAATAGCTGCTACTACTATTGCTACTGCTAATACTAGTTTTGTTGCTACAAATACTACTAGAATAACTGCTACGACTGCTACTACCGCTACTACTACTACTACTACTTCTGCTACTACTTCTTCTGCTACTACTATTCCTCTTACAACTAATGCTATTATGATGTCTCCTACTACTTAAACAACTACCACTTCTTCTATTACTACTGCTACTACTGCTTCAACCCATACTACTAATACTACTACTACTACTACTACTACAACTACTAACAGTACCACTAATACTCCTACCAATACTTCTACTACTATTGTTGTTACTGTTGCTGCTACTACAACAACTACTACTACAGTTATTGTTATTATTGTTGCCACCACTACTACTACTACTACGACTTCTCCTACTACTACTACTGCTGCTACTACTACTTCTACTGCTACTACACTACTATTGCTTCTACGACTGCTGCTGCTGCTGCTACTACTACTGCTACTGTTGCAACTGCTAGCACTATTACTGCAACTACTATGATTATTGTTAGTACAACTACTATTACAACTAATGCAACTACTGATGCTTCTACTGCTATTCTTACTACTACAACTACTTTTACAACTGCTGCTACTACTAGTACTACTATCATAACTGCTACTATGACTGCTACTACTACTACTTCTCGTACAATAATAACTTCTACTACTTCACTTACCACTATTACTTCTACTGCTATTGCTACTACTACAACAACTGATGCTACTACTGCTACTACTGCTACTACTACTGCTATTGCTACTACTGCTACTATTACTCATCCTACTACTATGACTTCTATTATTATCGCTGCTACTACTACTATTACTACTACTATGCCTTCTCCTCCTCCTACTACTACATTTGCTACAACAACCACTGCAACTGCTACTACTACTGTTACTACTACTACTGCTGCTTCTTCTTCTACTAATACTACTACTATTGTTACTACTACTTCTACTTTTGTAACTACTGCGACTATGACTACTACTACGTCTACTACTGCTACTGCAACTACTACAACTCCTACTACTACTACTGCTTCTACTACTTTGACTACAACTACTTCTTCTACTACTATTACTACTACTACTTTTAGTACTACTACTTTTGCTACTACTACATCCACTACTACAACTTTTGCTACTACCGATAATACTACTACTTCTAATACAACTACCATGACAACTATTACAACAACTACTACTGGTAGTACTACTACAACAACAACGACAACTGTTGCTTCTTCTTTTGCTACTGCTATTACTACTACTACTATTGCTACTATTACATTTACCCCCACTACTACTACTACTATTACTACAACTGCTCTTGTTGTTGTTGTTGCTGCTACTAATATAGCGACTACTAGTACAACAACAACTACTACTACTGCGACTGCTACTATTACTACTACTATTCCTGCTATTGCTATCACTACTACTGCTACTACTACTTCTGCTACAGCTGCTATTGCAGCTACTGCTACTAATTGAAAGATTCCTACTAGTTAACCTACCCCTACTACTACTACAACTCCTGCTATTGCTACTACTACTGCAACTACTTCTACTACTACTACTCCTCCTCCAACTTCTCCTAATTCTACTACTACTACTGCTACTACTATTGCAACTACAGCTGCTGCTGTGATTACTGCTACTACTACCGCTACTACTACTACTACTAGTTCTACTGCTACTACTCTCCCTACTACAATTATTACTACTGCTCCTGCCACTACTGCTACTAGTACTATTACTATTATTACTACTGTTACTACTGACGCTACTACTACTAGTGCTACTACTCCTACTAGTACTACTATTTCTCCTACTACCACTACTAATGCTACTATACTATTACTGCTACTTTTGTTACTACTACTACTTCTACTCCTACTAATATTACTACTGCTACCACTATCACTACTACTACTAGCAGTAGCACTATAACTATTACTACTACTACTACTACTACCACCATTGCTAATAGTTCCGCTTCTACTACTACTACTGCTACTACTACTACTATTGCTCCTTCTACTACTACTACTGCTACAACTATTACTCCTACTACTACTACTACTGCTACTACTAGTACTAATACTACTACTTCTACTACTACTATTGTTACTACTACTATTGCTACTACTACTACTACTTCTACTACTACTACTACTACAACTATTACTCCGACAACTACAACTATTGCTACTGCTAGACTAATACTACTACTACTACCATTACTGCTACTACTAATACTACTGCTGCTACTTCTACAACTATTACTTCCACTATAACTTATACTACTACTAATTCTATTGTAACATCTACTACTACTACTACTATTTCTGCTATAACTTCTGCTACTACAATAACTACCACCACTACAACTACTACTACTGTTGTTGCTACTACTATGACTACTGCCACAATGACAACAACTACTACTATTTCTAGGACAAATGCTGCTACTGCAGGCACTACTTCTACTACTGCTGCTGCTGCTGCTGCTGCAACTACTAATATAACTAGTACTATTACTACTATTGCCACTATTGCTACTAATACTACTCCTACTGCTATAACTGTTACTACTCCTACAACTTGTTCTACTACAACTGCTAATGGCACTATTACCAATGCTACTAGTATTACTACGACTACTGCTGCTACGAATACTGCTACTATTGCTGCTGCTACTATTGGTGCTACTACTAATACAGCTAATACTACAACTACTACTTCATCTCTTAGTACTACTGCAACAACTACTGCTGCTACTGTTACAACTGATGCTACTAATTCTACTACTACTTACCATACTACTATTGTTGTTGCTGCTACTACGACTACGACAACTACTACTATTATCGCTACTACTGCAACTACTATTACGTGCTACTGGCCCTGCTGCCACTTTTGCTATTGCTATTACTGCTACTAGTCCTACTACTACTAATTCTAATACAATTACAACTACTACTCCTATTTCTACTACTATAACTACTACTACTACTACTACTACTATTTCTGCTACTACTACTTTTACTACTACTACAACAACATCTGCTTCTGCTACTGCTCCTACTATCACTACTGCTACTTCTCCTACTCCTACGACTACTGCTACCATTGATACTATCGCAGCTACTACCACTGCTACAATTGTAATGACAATTACAACTACTGCTACTACTGCTCCTAATACAACTACAACAAATACTACTACAACTACTGTTACTACTACTACTACCACCACTATGCTCCTACTACTCTAACTATTGCTACTATTTCCTCTACTCCTATGCCTACTATTACAACAACTACTCCTGCTACTACTGCTACAACTAAAATTATTTTTACTATTGATATTCCTACTACTACTACTTCTGCTACAACTTCTACTACTACAAGTGCAACTGCTACTCCAACTACTACTGCTACTGCTCCTACTGCTGCTACTACTCTAACTACGATTGCTACTACTACTACTATTACCAATACTAATCCAATTACTACAACTACTTCTACAATACTGCTGCTGCTGCTTCTATTACTACTACTACCGCTACTACTACTACTGCTACTCCTCCAACTACTACTCCTTCTACAACCACTGCTACTACTACTACTACTACCGCTACTACTACTACTGCTACTATTTCCTCTACTCCTATGCCTACTATTACAACTACTAGTCCTGCTACTACTGCTACAGCTACTATTATCTTTACTAATGATACTCCTACTACTACTACAACCACTATTACTACTACTGATACTCTCACTAGTACTGCTACTACAACTACTATTACTACTACCGATACTCTCACTACTACTGCTATTACAACTACTTATATTTCTACCGCTGCAACTACTACTCCTACTACGGCTGCTACTACTCCTACTATTACTACCACTCCTACTTCTATTAGTGCCACAACTACTTCAACTGCTTCTACAACTACTACTACTACTACTCTTGCTGCTATCACTACTACTATTAATATAGTGGCTACTACTATTGCTATTACTACTTTTGCTGCTACTACTGATACAACTACTACCACTGCTACTCCTTCTACTACTACTACGGCTGCTATCACTACTACAACTACAACAACTACTACTACGTCGATATTATTGCTACTGCTACTAGTACTAATACTACTGCTACTGCTACTAGTACTAATACTACTACTACTGCTACTTCTACTATTACTACTACTACTACTATGACTACTACTGCTACTACTACTATGACTACTTTTTCTACTACTACTACTACTACTACAACTACTTCTCCTACTACTACTACTTATACTACAACTATTGCTACTTTAACGACTACTACTACAACTAATGCTGCTGCTACTACTACTGCTGCTATTGCACCTTCTACTATAACTACTGCTACTATTTCCTCTACTCCTATGCCTACTATTACAACTACTAGTCCTGCTACTACTGCTACAACTACAATTATATTTACTAATGATATTCCTACTACTAGTACAACTACTACTACTTCTCCTATTACTACTACTCCTACTGCTACTACTACTTCAACTGCGACTACTACTGCTGTTGCTACTTCTGCTACCACTGCTATGACTACTACAACTGCTGTTACTTCGGCTGGTACCGCTACCACTACTACTACTACAACTAGTACTATTGCTGCTACCTATACTACTAGTTCTCCTATTCCGACTGCTACAACACCTGCTACTACTAATAATACACATACTTCTATTACTTCTACAACCACAGCTGCGACCACTAATACTCCCACTACTAATGCTACCATTACTTTTTCTACTATTACTACGGCAACTTTTGTTGCTATTAGTACCACAGCCACTACTACTACTACTACTGCTACCACCACTGCTACTACTTCTATAGCTACTACGGCTATTTCTACTATTACTACTATAGCTACTACTGCTACTACTACTACTGCCACTAGTTTTGCAACTATTGCAACAACTACTACAACTACAAGTACTGCTACTGCTACTACTACTACCACTACTACTATTACTACTACTGCTGCTACTACTATAACAACAACAACTACTACTACTACTTCTGCTATGACAACAACTGCAACTACGACTTGTACTACTACTACCACAACTACTTCAACAACTACTACTGCTATAGCTTCAAATGCCACATCTCCTTTTACAACTTTTGCTACTACTACTGATACTACTATTACCACTACTACTGCTACTAGTACTACTACTACTACTAACACTATGACTGCTACCATTTCTACTACTACTACTATTACGAATACTACTACTACCACTACTTTTGCTACTATTGCAACTACTACAACTATTACTACAACTGCTACTATTTCTACAACTACTACTGCTATTACTACTACTACAACTGCTACTATTTCTATGACTACTACTGCTACTACTACTACTATAATAACAACAACAACTACTACTAGAATTTCTATTACTACTATACTATTTCTGCTATGACAACTACTAAAACTATGCCTTCTACTACTACTACTACTACAACTAGTACTACTTCTAGCCCTACTAATGCTACTGATTCAAATACTACTCCTTTTACTACTTCTGCAACCACTACCACTACTATTGCTCCCAATACCACTGCTTATAGTGCTACTACTGCTACTAATGGCACGACTACTACTACTACTACTACTATAGCTACTACCACTACTGCTACTAATACTACTACTACTTCTTCTACTACAACTACTTCTGCTACTACTACTGCTGCTGCTACTTCTGCTTCTAATACTACAACTACTACTGCAACTCCTACTACGGCTTCTACTAATTCTGCTTCTACTACTACAACTACTACCACTACTACTACTACCACTGGTACTACTACTAATACTACTGCCACAACTGCTACTACTACTATTGCTGGTCCTACTATGACTATAACTACTATAACTACTACTGCTACTACTATTACTACTACTATTGCTACTACTACTACTACTGCAACTACTACTTCTACTACTTATTCTACTACTACTACTCCTCCATCTACCACTACTACTACTGCAGTTACTGCTGCTGCTACAACTACTACTTATCCTACTACTACTACTTCTCATACTACTGTTGCTACTACTAATGCTACTATTACTACTACTACTATTGCTACTACAATGACTAACGGTACTATGACTACTACTGCTACTACTACTGCTGTTACAATGACTAAAGGTACTTCGACTACTACTGCTACTACTACTAGCACTACGCTAGTACTACTGCTCCTGCTACTAATTCTACTACTACTAGTACTACTACGACAACTACTACTACTGTTACTACTATTACTACAACAGCTACTATGGCTACTACAATTACTACTGCAATAACTACTGCTGCTGCCACTGCCACTGCCGCTGCTGTTGCTCTACTGCTGTCGTAACTTCTACTACTGCTACTACAATTACTACTACTCCTACTACTACTACTACTACTACTACTACTACTACTACTACTACTACTACTACTACTACTAGTACTAATACTCATGCTACAACTACTATTTCTACTACGACAACTGCTACTACTGCTACCACTATTTCTCCAGCTCCTACTACTACTATTATTACTACTCGCACTACAACTAATGCCACTAGCACTACCGCCACAACTACTATAACAACTACTGTTACTACTACTATGATTGCTAGTTCTATTACAACAATAAAAACTACTGCTACTATTAAAAATAATAATACTACTACTACTACTACTACTACGACTTCTTCTCCTACTATTACTACTACTACTTCTACTACTACATCTGCTACTACAATAACAACTACTACTACTCCTGCTGCGGTTACTTCTACAACTAGTACTACTACTAATACTGCAACTACTGCTACTGCTGGAACTACAACTAACACTAGCACTACGGCTGACTACTACTACTACTTCTATTACTACTACTATGGCTAATGCTACTATTACTGTTGTTGCAACTGGTGCTATTGCTAGTACTATGACTCCTACGACTATCGCAACTGCTACTACTATTGCTGCTGCTACTACTACAACTATACTACTACTTATACAACCACTACTTCTACTACTGCTATTACTACTATTGCTCTACTACTACTGTTACTACAATTGCTCTACTACAACTACTATTATATTTACTGATGATACTGCCACTACTATTGTGACTACTACGACTTCAGCTTCTACTACTATAATAGCTACTCCAACTACTACTGCTACTACTGCTAATACAGGTACTACTACTACTACAACTAATACTACTAGCACTACTACTATTACTACTGCTAATACAGGTACTACTACTAGTACTACTACTGAGACTATTGCTGCTACTACTGCTGCTACTACTACTTCTACTTCTGCAACAACTAATACTACTACTACTACTACTACTACTACTGCTACTACTAGTAGCACTAGCAGTACCTCTACTGCTACTACTACTGTGACTACTACTACTTCTTCTTCTTCTTCTGCTACTACTACTAATACTACTTCTGCTACTACTGCTACTCCAACTCCTACTAATGTTACTTGTGCTGTTACTATTGCTACTTCTACAACTACTACAACTACTGCTACTACTGCTACTGCTGCTACTACTACTATAACTTTTACAACTACTATAGCTACTGCTACTGCTACTAGTACTACTACTACCACCACCACTATGACAATAACTACTACTACTACTTCACCTACTACTAGTGCTACTACTGCTATTGTAACAGTTGCTGCTGCTACTACCACTGCAACTACTACTATTACTACTACTGCTACTCCTACTACTACTACTACTATGGCTTCTTCTTCTACTACTACTACTACAGTGGTTTCTGCTACTACTACTACAATTACAACTACTGCTCCAACAACAACTGTTGTTGTTGCTACTACTACTACTACTACTACTACAGCTACTACTACTACTTCTGCTGCTACTGTTGCTGCTGCTTCTATCACTACAACTATTGTTACTACTGCTATTACCACAACTGCTATTACTAGCAGTATTTGTTGTAGTAGTCATAGTAGCAGTACTAGTAGCAGAAGTAGTAGTACGAGTAATAGTACTAGCAGTAGAAGCAGCAGTAGGTGTAGTAGTAGTAGCAGTAGTAGCAACAACTCCTACTACTACTACAGCAACTACTACTACTATGCCCACTACTACTACTAATACTGCGGCTACCACAGTTCTATTTCAACTTCTCCTACTACTTCTACTACTACTGCTACAACTACTACCACTACTACGACAACTACTACTATGACTGCTACTACTACTACTACTTCTTTTATTGCCACTACTACCACTACTACGAATACGACGGCTACCACAGTTGCTATTACTACATCTCCTAGTACGTTTAGTACTACTACTTCTTCTTCTGCTACTACGGCTGCTACAACTACTACAATTACAACTACAACTACTACTTCAACTACTTCTACTACTACAACTACTACTACCTCTGCTACTACTGCTACTACTATTGCTTCTACTACTACTACTACTTCTACTACTACATTTGCTACTGCTGCTACTACTACTACTACAACTTCTGCAACAATAACTACTACTACAACAAGAGCTGCTACTAATACCACTCCTACTACTACAACAACTACTACTACCACTACTACAACTACTATTTCTTCTACCACTGCTACTACTACTGCTACTGTTTCTGCTATGGCTACAACTACTACTATTTTTGCTACTACAGCCCCTACTACTACTACTTCTACGACTTTCACTGCTACTACTTATACTACTACTTATACAACTGCTACTGCTACTACTGATGCTACTGCTACAACTGATTCAATAGCAACTAGTGGTACCAATACTAATACTACTTCTATTACCACAGCTACTGCTACTACTACTTCTACGAGTATTACTTCTGCTCCTGCAACTATAACTATTACTGCTTCTACTACTACTACTACTAGTACTACTACTTCTACATCTATCGGTATCGTATCTACTACTACTAAAGCTACTACGACTTCTACTATTACTTTTGCTACTACAACTACAACTACTATTACTACTACTTCTGCTCCTACTTCAACTATGCCTACTATTACTATTGCTACTACTACTATTGATGCTATTGCTACAACTACAACTACTACTACTACTGCTACTCCTACTAATACTACTACTGCCACTACTACTACTGCTACAACTTGTATTGCTACTACTACTAATGCTGATGGTGCTTCTTCTACTACTACTAGTACTCCTCCTCCTCCTGCTGCTGCTGTTGCAGAAACAACAACAACAACTACAAATAATAATAATACTACTAGCAGTACAATTACTTCTACTACTACAATCACTACTACTACTATAACTACTACAACTATGGTCAATACTACAACTACTTCTGAGACTACTGCTATTGCTGTTACTACAATAACTACTACAACAACTACTACTACTACTGATACTACGGCTCCTACTGCTACAACTAATACTACTATCGCTACCACTGCTACTATTACTACTACTACTGCTACTACTCCCACTACTAATACTACTACTATTAGTACCACTACTACTCCTCCTCCTACTACAACTACTACTAATACTACTGCTACAGCTGCTGCTACAGATACTGTTGCTAATACGACTACCATTGTTGCTACTAATCCTACTACTTCCACTACTATAGCTACTACTACAACTGCGACTGCTACTAATGATGCCACCACATCTATTGCTACTACTACTACTTCTCCTACTACCTCTACTACTGTTACCACGATTGCTTCTACTGCTATTGCTACTCCCACCACCACTACTACTACTGCTACTACTATTATTACTACTACTGTCGCTACTATGATAACTACTACTGCTGCTGCTACTACTTCTACTACTATTGCTACGACTACTGGTACTACTACCTCGACTACTAAAGCATCTACTACTACATCTACTCCTACTACTTCGGCTACTATTGCTTCTGCTACTACTATGACTGCTGCTACTACAACTTCCACTTATACCGCTCCAACTAGTACTACTACTGCTACTAGAAATCCCACTCCTATCGTAACTACGACAACAACTGCTACTGCTCCTACTACTATGACTACTACTACCACAACTACTGCCACTCCTGCTACTACTAATACTACTACCTCAGCTGGTACTACTCGTACTTCAACTACTACAACAACTACTACTACTTCTTCTACTACTGCTACTACTGTCGTCACTCCTCGTACTACAACTACTGCTTCGACTATTGCTACTACTCCAACTACTACAACTACTTTTATTGCTACTTCAGCTACTAATTCTGCTCTACTACTGCTACTTTTGCTGCGACTACTATTATTGCAACAGTTGCTAGTACTACTACTACTACAACTACTGCAACTTGTGCTATAACTACAACTTCTACTACAACTACAACTACAACTACTTCTACTTCAACTACTACTGCTGCTGCTTCTACCACTACCTCACCTACTTCTACCACTGCTACTACTACCGCTACTCCTACTACTACTATAGCTACTCCGACTACTATTACTTTGACTGCTGATACTACTACTGCTACAACTACTCCTGCTACTTTTACAACTACTACTACTTCAACTACTACTACTGCTTCTACTACTACTTCTTCTACAACTACCACTGCTACTACTACTGCACCTACTACTATTGTTATAACAAATACTACTACTGTGGTGACTAATACTACAACTACTACTACCACCACCACTACTACTATAACTACTACTACTACAATAGTTACTACAATTACTACTTCTACTACTATTGCTACTACTGCTACTATGACTACCGCTACACTAATACTACTATTGTTGTTGCCACTACTACTACTGCTACTACAATTGCTACTACTACTATTACTACTACTAGGACTATGACTGCTACTACAACTAGAAATAATAACAATAATAACTACTACTACCATGACTACCACTACCACAACAACTACTACTACTTCTCCTCCTGCTCCTCCTCCTCCTCCTCCTCCTCCTACTACTACTAATGCTACTGCTTCTACTACAACTACCAGTAGTACTACCACTACTACTTCTGCATCCCCGACTGTTGTTGCTGCTACTACTACTACTATTACCAATACTACATATGCTACTACTGCTCCTACTACTACTATAACTACTACTGCTACAACAACAACTACTACTTCTGTTGTTCCTACTACTACTACCACTACTTCTAGTAATACTAACAGAGGCACTAATGCTACTGCTTTTGCTGCTGGTGAAACTACTACAACTTGAACTGCTACATCTACTACTATTATTACTACTACTACTTCTTCTACCACCTCTGCTACACCTGCTACTGCTACTACTACTACTAGTACCACTACTACTACTACTACTACTTTTGCTACTATTACTACCTTTGCTACTACTACTACTGCAGCTACTGCTACTACTATTACTGTTGCTACTGCTACTGGTACTACTACCGCTACTGCTGCTGCTACTACTACTCCAAGAACAACTTCTACTATTACTACTGCTACTGTTGCTGCTGCTATAGCTACTATTACTACTATGGCTACTGCTTCTTCCTCCGACTACTACTAAAACTGATCACACTATTGCTAGTACTACTACTACTAGTACTACTGCTACGGCTGAGGCTATTACTGTTGGTACTACTACTACTACCCACGCTATAATCGCTATAATTACATATACTACTACTACTATTGCTACTACTAGTTCTGCTACTACTAATACTACCACTACTTCTATTACTACTACTGCTACTACTGCTACTATTACTACTACAACTACTGCTATTTTTACTGGTACTGATGTTGCTACTACTGCTACTACTACTATTGGTACTACTACTACTACTACTGCTACTACTACTACCACTACTTCTACTGCTACTACTACTATTTCTACTAGTACTGATGCTGCTGCTACTACCACTACTACTACTGCTACTACAAAAAATACTACTGCTACTTCTACTACTACTACTACCACTGCTACGAATACTGTTGCTGCAGCTGCTGCTACAACTACTACCATTAGAACCTCTCCTACTATTATTACTATTGCTTCTTGTACTACAGCTACGACTACTACAACTACTAGTACTACTACTACTTCTACTCGCTACTACTACAACAACTACGACTACTACGACTACTAGTACTACTGCTACTACTTCTGCTAATACTATTGCTAATACTACTACTACTGCCGTCGGTACTACTACTTCTACAACTAGTACTGCTGTAACTAATCAACTACTACTGCTACTGCTGCAGCTACTACAACTACTACTGCTACAACTACTTGTGTGACTACTAACGCTACTACAACTACTAAGACTACTAATACTACTACTGCTACTACTACAACTACTAAGACTACTAATACTACTACTGCTGCTACTACTACTACCACCACCACCACCACTACTACTTCTACTGTTACTTCGACTACTCCTACTACTACTTTTGCTACTACTGCTACTGATGCTACTGCTACTACTACTACTGATGCTATCGCTACAACTGCTACTATTACTACTACTGCTCCAACTACTACTACTACTATTGCTGCTGCTGCTGCTGCTACTCCTACTAATACTACCGCTACCACTACTATTGCTATTACTGCTGCTGCTACTTCTACTACTATTACTTCTAGTACAATTACTATTACAATAACTACTACTACTATGACTAATAATTCTGCAACTATTATTGCTACTACTTCAACTACTACTACTACTGTTGTTGTTGCTATAACTACTATGGTGGCTACAATAACAACAACAACTACTACTACTACTAACACTACTACTACTATTGCTACTGCTACTATTGCTACTACTACTACTACTACTACTACTACTACTACTACTGCCACCACCACTACTGTTGCTGCTACTACTACTATAACTGCTACTACTACTAAGAATACGGTTATTGCTACTACTACTATGCCAACTACAACTACTACTACTGCTACTGCAGCTACTACTACTACTTCTGCACTACTAATACTACTACTACTACTACCACTACTGCTACTACTACTACGACAACTATTGCTACTGCTACTACTAATACAACCATTATTACTACCACTACTAAAACTTCTCCTACTACTGCTACTAATACTACTACTGCTAATACTTCTACTATAGTAACGACTACTACTGTTGCTGCTACTGCTACTACTGTTGCTACTACCAAAAATACTACTACTACTACTACTCCTCCTGCTGCTACTGCTACTAATGTTGTCGTTACATCTACTACTACTACTACTATTTTCCCAACGACTTCTACAACTGTATGCTACTTTTACTACTACTACTACTATGACTACTACTACAACTGTTACTACTCTTGTTGCCGTTGCGGCTACTGCTACTACAACTATTACTTCTCCTACTTCTATGACTACTGCTACTATGCAACTACCATAACTATTGCTACTGCTACAACCAATATTACTACTACAACTGCTACTACTGCTACTAATACTAGTACTGTTGCTCCAACTACTTCTACTATAACTACTACTACAACTACTGCTGCAACTGCTACTACTACTACTGCTGCTCTACTACTATTACTATTATAACTATTTCTTCTACTCCTACTGCTACTATTACTACTACTCCTGCTATAACTACAACTACTATTATTTTCGCTAATGATAATCCTACTGCTACTGCTACTACTCCTACAACTACTACTACTACTGCAACTATAACTAATACTCCTACTACTACTACTCCTCCTCCTTCTACTACTGCTCCTACTAAAACCACTACTACTAATGCAGCGGCTACTACTATTGCTATTACTGCTTCTGCTACTTCTACTGCTATAATTACTACTACTGCTACTAATACTACTACTACTACGGTAGCTATGACTACTACTACAACTCCTACTACTACTACTACTTCTACTACTACTACTCCCACTACTACTCCGTGTACTACCCAAACTACTACTTCTACTACTACAATTTCTGCTATGCTACTTTTACTGCTACTACTACTATGACTAATACTACAACTGCTACTACTCCTATTGGCGCTGCGGCTGTTGTTACTTCTACTACTACTTCTCCTACTTCTACAACTACTGCTACTACTACAACTATCATAACTACTTCTGCTACTACAACTAATATTACTACTACAACTACTACTATTACCGCTACTACTACTACTAATACTACTACTACTGCTCTACTACTTCTACTTGAGCTATGACTACAACTATTACTGCTACTACTACTACAACTACCTATGCTCTACTACTATTATTATTGCAACTATTTCTTCTACTCCTACTGCTACTATTACTACTACTTCTGCTACAACTACAACTACTATTATTTTCACTAATAATAATCCTACTGCTACTGCTACTACTCCTACAACAACTACTACTACTGCGACTACAACGGATACTCCTTGTACTCCTCGTCCTCCTCCTTCTACTACTACTACTATTACTAATACCGCTACTACTAATGCAGCAGTTACTACTATTGCTATTACTACTTTTGCTTCTATGACCGCAATAATTACTACTACTACTACTACTTCTACTACTAGTACACCTGCTACTACTACTACAACTTCTACTACAACTATGGCTACTATTACTACTAATACTACTAGTTCTACTACTACTACTACTACTACTGTTGCTGCTGCTACTGCTATCACTAATATTAATACTACTACTACTATGACTACTATTTCTACTATAATGACAACAACAACTACTACTTCTACTATAACTACTTCCACTACTACAACTACGGCTACTACTACTACTACTATAAGTTTTGCTATTGCTACTACTATGACTAACGCTACTTTGGCAACTACTGCTACTACTGCTACTATAACTACTACTACGACAATGGCAGCCATGACTACTACTACTACTACTTCTACTACTACTACTACTTATGCTATATTGCTACTATTACTACTACTTCTACTATAGCCACTACTATTATTGCCACTGCTCCTCATTCTACTAAAACTACTATTACAACTACTATAGCTACTGCTTCTGCTATTATCGCTACTACTACTACTAATTCTACTATTGCTACTGCTATAATTGTTACTAGTACAATAACTACTACTATTGCTGCTACTACTACTACGTCTATTGTTGCAACTACAGCTACTACTACTATTATTGATGCTGCTACTACTACTACTACTACAACTACTATAGCTGCAACTGTCCACGCTGCTATAGCTACTATTGCTCCTACAACTTCTACTCCTACTACTACTTCTGCTACCCCTACCACTACTGCCACTACTATTACTACTACTATTACTACTACTACAACTGCTACTACTCCTGTTGTTGCTGCAGTTGTTGCCGCTGTGGCTACTACTACCACTACTACTCCTTCTCCTACTTCTATGACTATTACAACTACTATAACTACTATTACTATTGCTACTACTACAACTAATAATACTACTACAATGGCCACTGCTATAGCAACTACTACTACAACTAGTGCTATGGCTACTACTACAACAACTACTACCAATGCTACTACTCCTCCTCCTGCTACTACTGCATCAATTGCTACTACTACTACTACTACTGCTGTTGCACTACTATAATTACTATTGCAATAATTTCTTCTACTCCTACTGTTACTATTACTACTACTCCAGCTACAACCACAACTACTATTATTTTTACTAATGATGCTCCCACTGCTACCGCTACTACTTCTACTACTGCTACAACTACTGTAACTACAACTACTACTCCTACACCTTCTACTACTACTACTACTAATACCACTACTACTAATACTGAGTCTACTACTATTGCTATTACTACTTCTGCTACTACTACGACTATAATTACTACTATTGCCACTACTTCTATTACTACTATGGCTGCTACGACCACTACTATGACTACTACTACTACTATTACTACTGCTGCTACTACTGCTGCTACAATTACTACTATTTTTACAACTAGTGTTACTATTACTACTAATACTACTACTACTTCAACTACGACTGCTATTTTTGCTACAACAACTACTACTTCTCCTTCTACTACAACTACAACCATGGCTACTACTATGCCTACTACTACTACTATTACTACTAATACTACTACTACTTCAACTACGACTGCTATTTTTGCTACAACAACTACTACTTCTCCTTCTACTACAACTACAACCATGGCTACTACTATGCCTACTACTACTACTATTACTACAAGTTTTGCTATTTCTACTTCTGCTACTACTGCTACTGGTACAACTACTTCTGCTTCTACAACTACTGCTACTGCAAATACTACTACAACTACTACAACTACTACTACTACTGCGGCTACCATGACTACTACTACTACTACTTTTGCTACTATTGCTACCGCTACTACTACTTCTACTACTACTAAAACTGCTACTACAACTACTATGACTGTTACTACTACTACTACCGCTATTGTTGCTACTTCTGATACTATTACTACTACTTCTACTATAACAACAACAACAACAACTACTGCTATTATTGCTACTTTTATTGCTACTACTGCTACTATTACCACTACTACTATTACTACTACTACTACCACTACTACCACCATAATGGCTGGTGCTACTGCTGCTACTCCTACTATTATGAATTTTGCTACTACTACTACTCCTACTACTATGACTACTGCTACTACTACTACTATGATTACTACAACAATAACTACTACTACTTCTGGTATTGCTACTACAACTAATATTTTACTACTAATACTACTACTGGTAGTAGTAGTAGGAGTAGTTGTAGTAATATTAGTAGTAGTAGTATTAGTAGTACTAAAAGTAGTAGTTGTAGTAGTAGCAACAACCGTAGTAGCAGCAATAGTAGTAATATAAGTAGCAATAGTAGTTTCAATAGTAGTAGGAGTGGTAATAGTAGTAGGTGTAGTAGTAGCAAGAATAGTAGTTGTAGTAGTTGTAGTAGTGGTAATAGTTATTGTATTATTAGTAGCAATAGTAGTGGCAGTAGTAATAGGTGCACTAGTGTAGTAGTAGTAGCAGTAGTTGTAGGAGTAGCAGCAACAGCAGCAGTAGTAGTTGTAGTAGATATAGTAGTAGTAGTAGTAGTAGTAATAGTAGTAGTATTACTAGTAGTTGTGATAGTAGTAGCAGTGGGAGAAGTAATAATAGTTATGGTAGTAGTAGTAGTATGAGTGCTAGGAGGAGATGTAGTAGTAGTAATAGTTGGAGATGTAGTAGAAGTCATAGTACTAGCAGCAACAACATCAATAGCAAGAATAATAGTAGTAGGAATAGTAGTAGCAGCTGCACTAGTAGTGGTAGTAGTAGTAGCAGCAACAACAAGAGTAGTACTAGTAATAGTACTAATAATAGTTGTTGTTATAGTACTAGTAGTAGTAATAGTAGCAATACTAGTAGTAGTTTGAGAAGTAGTAGTGGTAGTAGTACTCATAGAAGCAGCAATAGTAGCATCTGTAGTGACAATAGCAGCAACTACAGTAGCAACGACTGGGACAATAATAGCACCAGCAATAGTAGCACTAGTAGTGGTAGTAGAAGTAGTAGTAGTTGCAATAATAGTAGTAGTAATTTTAGTTGTAGTACTAGCAGCAGTTGTAGTATTAGTAGTAGTAGTTGTAGTTGTTGTAGGAATAGTGGTAGAAGAAGTATTAGTAGCAGTAGTAGTTGCTGTAGTTGAAGTAGTAGTAGTGGAATAGCATTAGTTGTGGAACTAGTATTCACGGTAGCAACAACAACAATAGCGAAAGTAGCAATAGTAGAAATAGTAGTACTACTATTAATAGTAGCAGTAGTTGCAGTAGTAGTGGTCGTAGTAGCAGCAGTAGCAGCAGTAGTGGCAGTAGTAGTAGTAGTAGCCGTAGTAGCAGCAGTTGCATCACTAGTAGTAGGAGTAATATTAGAAGTATGAGTAGCAGTGGGAGTAGCAATAATAGTAGTAATAGTAGTAGCGGTAGCAGTAGTGGCAGTAGTAGTAATTATAGTGGTAGTCACAGTAGTAGTACTTGCTGTAGTAGTAGTAGCAAAAATAGTAGTAGTAGTACCAGCAATAGTAGTAGCTGTTGTAGTTGTAGTAGTAGAAGTACAAGCAGTAGTAGTTGTTGTTGTAGCTGCTGTAGTAAAAGTAGTAGTAGTACTAGGACGAGGAGGAGGAGGAGGAGTAGTAGTAGCAGTAATAGTAGGAGCAGCAGTAGTAATAGTTATAGTAGCTGGAGTAGTTGAAGTAGTAGTTGTAGAAGTAGTAGCAACATGAGTCGTAGCTATAGTAGTAGAATTAGTACTAGCAGAAGTAATAGTAGTAGTAGTAGTTGAAGTAGTTGTAATAATAGTAGTGGTAATACAAGTAGTATTAGATGTTGTAGTAGAAGTAGTAGCAGCAGCAGCAATACTAGTATTAATCGAAGCAGTTGTAGTAGTAGTAGTAGTATTAGTAATGGTAGTAGTGGTCGTTGTTGTAGTAATAGTAATAGTATAGTAGCAATAATAGCTATAGTAGTAGTAGTAGTAGGAGTAGGAGTAGTAGCAGTAGTAGTAGTAGTAGTTGTTGTAGTAGTAGTAGTTGTAGTAGTAGATGCAGTAGTAGTAGTAGCAGTAATAGTTGTAGTAGTATTCGAAGTAGTAGTAGTAATATTTGTGGAAGTAGTAGTGGTGGTGGTGGTGGTGGTTGAAATAGTAGTATTTGTCCCCGAAGTAGTAGTAGTGGTATTAGATGTGTTAGTAGTTGCAGTTGTAGTAGTAGTTGTAGAAGTAGTAGTAGCAATAGTGGCAATAGTACCCAAAGTATTAGTAGTAGCAGTTGTAGATGTAGTAGTAGTTGTTGTAGTAACAGTTGTAGTAGTTGTTGTTGTAGTAAAATTAATAGTAGTAGTAGTAGTAGCAGCAGCTATTTTAGTAGAAGTAGCAGCAGCAGCAGCAGAAGTTTTAATGGCTATAGCAGAGGTAGGAGTAGCAGTAGTTGTAATAGTAGTATAAGTATTTATATTTGTAGCAATAGTTATTATTGCGGTAGTTGTAATAGTAGTACCAAAGGTAGTCGTAGCCGTATTCATAGTAGTGGTAATAGTAGTAATAGTAGTAGTATTAGTAGTAGTAGTAGTAGCAGTAGCAGATATAGGAGTAGTTGTAGTGGTAGTAGAAGTAGTAGTCATAGTAACAATAGTCGTAGAGGTAGTAGTGGTAGGAAAAGTAGTAGTATTAGTAGTACTGTACTCATAGTAGTAGTAGTCACAGTAGCAATGGTAATAGTAGTAGTGCTTACGGTAGTAGCAGCAGCAGCAACAATAGTAGTAGTCGTAGTTGAAGTTGTAGCAAAAGTTTCTCTTGTAGTAGTTATAGTTGTAGTAGTAGTAGTAGTAGTATTTATAGGAGAAGTAGTAGAAGTAGTAATAGTAGTAGTAGTAGTTCTTGTTGTTATTATTGTAGTTGAAATAGTAGTACTAGTTATTGCAATAGTTGTAATAGTAGAAGTAGTGGAAGTAGTAGTATTTGTAGCTGTAGTAGCAGTAGTTGTAGTAGGATTTGTGGTAGTAGCAGCAGCAATAATAGTAGTAGTAGTAATGGTAGTAGTTGGCTTGGAGTAGTAGTAGTAGCACTATGAGTAGTAGCAGCTGTAGTAGTCGCAGTAGTAGTAGCAGAGGTAGTAGTAGTAGTAGTAGTAGCAGTAATAATAGTAATAGTAATATAAGTAGCAGTTGTAGCAGTAGTAGAGGTAGTAGTAGTGGTAGCTATAATAGCAGTAGCAGAAGTTGATGTAGGAGCCGTAGTTGTAGTTATAGCTATAGTAGTAGTAGCAGTAGCTGTAGCTGAAGTACTATTGTTTGTAGTAGTAGAAGTAGAAATAGTAGTTATCGCTGCAGTAGAAGTAGTAGTAATAGTCATAGTTGTAGCACTTGTAGTAGTAGAAGCAGTAGTAGCATAAGTAGTAGTAGTAGTAGTCATTATAGTAATAATTACAGCAATAGTAGTAGTAGTAGCAGCTTCAGTAGTCGTAGTAGCTGTAGCAATTGAAGTAGTAAAAGTAGTCATAGTAGAAGCAGTAGCAGCAAGAGTCATAGCTATAGTAGTAGAATTAGTAGTAGCAGAAGTAGTTGTTGTATTGAATTAGTATTGTAGTAGTTGTTGTTGTACAACAGTAGCAACAGTAGTATTACCATTAGTAGTAGAAGTATTTGTAGTAATAGTAGCAGTAGTGGTACTAATAGTATTAGAAGTAGTAGTAGTAGGACTAGTAGTGGCGCTACTAGTATTAATAGAAGTAGTAGTAGTAGTAATGGTAGTAGTGGTTGCAGTCGTAGTGGTAGTAATAGTAGTAGTAGTTGTAGTAGTAGTAGCAGAAGTAGCAGTTGTAGCAGTAGTAGTAGTAGCAATGGGAGCCGTAGCAGTAGTGTCCGAAGTAGCAGTAGCAGTAGTAGTAGTACTAGTTGTAATAGTACCTAAAGTGCCGGTCGAAGCAGTTGTAGTAGTAGTAGTAAGTAGTAGTAGTAGTTGTAGTAGTAGTAACAGTAGTAGTAATAGGTGTTGTAGTTCCCAAAGTAGCGGTAGTAGGAATTGTAGAAGTAGTTGTAGTGGTGGTTATAGTAACAGTAGCAGCAATAGTAGTAGTAGTAATATTAGCAGTAGTAGTAGCAGCAGTTTTAGTATTAGGAGCAATAGTAGCAGAAGTCATACTAGTATGAGTAGTTCAATAGATGTAGTAGTGGTAGCGGTAGCAGTAGGTATAGTAGTAGTAGTAGTATTAGTAGTAGTAGCAATAAGAGTAGTAGTAGTAGCTGACGTAGTTGTAGCAGTACTACTAGCAATAGTAGTAATAGTAGTAGGAGCAGTAGTAGCTATAGTAGTAGTACTAGCGGTAGCAGCAGTTGTTTTAACAGTAGTAGGGGTAGTAGAAGTAGCAGCAGTAGTAGTAGTAATAATATAAGTAGAATTAGTAGAAGCAGTAGTTGAAGTAGTAGTAGCAACTATATTTGTAGCAAAAGTAGTACTAGTGGTACCAGTAGTGGTAGTAGTAGAAGCAACAGTAGTAGTAGTGACAGTAGTACTAGTGGAAGTAGTAATAGCAGCAGCAGTAGTCATAGTAATAGTAGTAGTTGTTGTTGTGGTAGTGGTACTAATAGTAGAAGTATTAGCAGCATAGCAACAATAGTAGTAGTGGTAGTTGTAGTTGTAGCAGCAACAACAACAGCAATAGCAATAGCAATAGTAGTAGTAGTAGAAGCAGGACTAGTAGTAGTTGTAGAAGCAACAATAGTAGTAGTAGCAGCAGTAGTGGTAGCAGTAGTAGTAGCAGTAGTTGTAGTAGCAGTAGTAGTAGTACTTGTGGCAGTAGCAATAGCAGCAACAGTAGTAGTCATTGTAGCAGTTGTATTAGTAGTAGTTGTAAGACTAGCAGAAGAAGCAGCAGTAGTAGTCGCTGTAGTAGTAGAAGTAGTAGGTGTAGTAGTAGTTGCAGCAGCAGTAGTAAATGTAGTAGTAGTGGTAGCAGTTGTAGCAGTAGCAGCAACATCAGTAGTAGAACTAGTAGTAAAAGTAGCAGTAGAAGTATTAGTAGTAGTAGCAGCAGTAGGAGTAGTACTAGCAGCCGTAGTGGTGATAGTAGTAGTCATAGTAGTAGCAGTAGCTACTACAGTAGAAGTAGTAGTATTAGTAGTTATTATTGTAGTAGTAGTAGCAACAATAGTAACAGTAGTTATAGTAGTAGTACTAGTAGTAGTTGTCATTGTTATTGTCGTAGTAGTAGTAATAGTATTAGTACTAGTAGTAGTAGTAGTAGAAGTAGTAGTTGTCATAGTAGAAGTAGTAGTAGTTATTGTTGTAGTAGCAAAAGTAGTAGTAGTTGTAGTAGTAGTAGTAGTAGTAGTAGTACTAGTAGTAGTAGTAGTAAAAGTAGTAGTTGTAGCAGTTGTAGTTGCAGTAGAAGCAGTAGTAGTAGAGGTAGTAGAAGTTGTAGTAGTAGTAGTAGTAATGGTAGTAGCTGTAGCGTTAGTAGAAGTAGTAGTTGCAGTAGTAGTAGTAGCAACTAAGGTAGTACTAGCCGTAGCACTAGTAGTTGTAGTAGTAGAAGTAAAAGTAGTAGTAGCAATAGTGCTAGGAGTAGTAGCAAAAGCAACAGTAGTAATAGTAGTTGTAGTAGTAGTACTTATAGAACTAGTAATAGTAGTAGTAGCAGTAGTAGTAGTAATAGTAGCAATAGTAGCAGTAGTAGCTATAGCTATAGCAGTAGTTGTAGTAGTAGTAATAGCAGTTGCTGTAGTAGCTACAATAGGAGTAGTTTAGTAAAAGTAGTTGCTGTTGCAATAGTCATCATAGTAGTAGTTGTAGCAAAAGTAGTAGAAGTGGTAGTAGTTATAGTTGCAGTAGTAGTAGTTGTGGTAGCAGCAGTAGTAGTAGCAACAGTGATAGCACTAGTTCTAGTATTGTTAGTAGTAGAAGCAGTAGTATTTATAGAGAAAGTCGCAGAAGTAGTGTTAGTAGTAGTAGTTGTGCAAGTAGTAGTAGTGGTAGTAGCAGAAGTAGTAGTAGTAGTAGGAGATGTAGTAGTAGCAGCAGTAGCAATAGTAGTAGTAGCACTAGTAGTACTAGTAGTAGCCGCAGTGGAAATAATAGTTGTAGTAGTAGCAGTAGTAGTAGCAAAAGTAGTAGTTGAAGTTGTAGTTGCAATAGCAGTAGGAGCCATATAGCAGCAGTAGTAGTAGCAGAAGATGTAGTAGTAGCCATAGTAGAAGTACTAGTAGTAATATTACTAGTGATAGAATTAGACATAGTAGTAGTAGTCATAGTAGTAGAAGCTGTATTAGTAGTGGTAAGAGAACTTGTCTTAGCAGTAGCAACAATAGTAGTTATAGTAGTAGTTGTTGTGGGAGTAGTAATAGTAGTTGTAGCAGCAGTAGTAGTAATAGTAGTAGTAGTAATAGGAGTAGCAGCAGTAGTAGTGGTAGCAGTAGAAGTAGTAGTAGTAGTTATTGTAACAGTAGTAGTAATTACTATAGAAGCAATAGTAGCTATAGTAGCAGTAGCAGTTGTAGTATGTGTGGTAGCAGCAGCAGTAGTAACGATAGCAGTAGCCATGGTAGTGGCAATGGTAGAAGTAGCAGCAGCAGCAACTGTGGTAGTAGTTGTAATAGTATTAGTAGTAGTAGTAGTAGTAGTAGTAGTAGTAGTACAAGTAGTAGTAGCAGTAGTAGAAGTAGCAAAAGTAGTACCAATAGTACTAGTAATGGAGTAGTCGAAACTGTAGATGTAGTAGTGGTAGTAGTAGTTGTAGTAGAAGTAGTAGTAGTTGCAGGATAAGTAGCAGTGGTACTAGTAGCAGCAGTAGCAGTAGTTGCACTAGAAGGAGGAGGAGGAGTAGTAGTAGTATTGTAGTATCCACTGCAGCAGTAATAGTAGTAGTACTTGTAGAACTACTACTACTACTACTACTACTACTACTACTACTACTACTACTAGTGTTAGCAACAACGACAATAATAGTAGTAGAAGCAGTAGCAGTCATAGTGGTATTAGTTGTAGTAGCAGTTGTTGTAGTTGTTGTAGTAGTGATAGTAGTTGTAGCAGTAGTAGTAGTAGACGTAGTTATATTAGCGGCAGTAGTAGTAGCAGTAGTTATAATACTAGCAGTAGCAGTAGTGGCAGTGGTAGCAGTAGTAGTAGTAGCAGTAGTAGCTGCAGTAGTAGAAGTAGTAGCAGTAGTTGCTGTAGTAGCAGAAGTAGCAATACTAGTATTAGTAGTGGTTGTAGTAGGTGTAGTATTTGTAGTAGTTGTAGGAGTAGTAGTAGCGATAGTAGTAGTAGTCCTCTAAGTAGTAGTAGTACTAGTGGCAGCAGTAAAAGCAGTAGTAGTGGTAGTAGTAGTTGTAGTAGAAGTAGGAAGTGGAGGAGGTGGAGTAGGAGCAGTAGTAGGAGTATTAATAGTTGGGCTAGTGGTAGTAGTAGCAGTAGATGTAGTAATAGTAGTAGTAGTAGAAGTAGTACCAGTAAGAGTAGTAGTAGTAGTAGTCGTGGTTGTGTTGGTGGTGGTGGTGGTAGTGGTAATCGTAGTAGCCATAGTAGTAGTCATTGCAGTAGTAGTAGTAGCAGCAGCAGTAGTAGCAGTAGAAGTAGTAGTAGTAGTAGTAGTAGAAGTAGTAGTAGTAGTAGCAATAGTAGTAGTTATGGTAGCAAAAGGCAGAGTAGTAGTAGTAGTTGTTGTTGTTGTTATTGTTGCAGCATTAGTAGCAGTAGTAGTAGTAGTGGTAGTAGTAATAGTAGTAGTTGTAGTTATAGTAGTAGTAGAAGTAGTAGCTGTAGTAGTACTAGAAGCAAGAGTTATTATAGTAACAGTAGGAGCAATAATAGTATTTGTAGCGGTAGTACTAGTAGAAGTAGCAGCAGTAGTTGTAGAGTTGTAGTTGTAGTAATAGTTGTAGCAACTGTAGTAGCAGTAGTAATAGCAGGAGCAGTGGTAGTAGTAGGAGAAGAAGTTTTAGTAGTAGTAGTAGTAACAGTAGCAGTAGTAGTAGTAGTAAAAGCTGTAGTAGCAGTAATAGGAGTAGTAGCAGCAACAGTTGTAGAAGCTATCGTAGAGATTGCTGTAGTAGTAGTTGTAGTAGTTGTAGCATTTGTAGTAGTGGTAGTGATTGTTGTAGTTGTAGCAGCAGCAGCAGCAACAGTAATAGTAGTAGTAGTTGTTGTAGTCATAGTAGTAGTAGTAGAAGAAGTAGTAGTAGGAGTAGTGGTAGTGGTAGTAGTAGTAGTCAACGTAGTAGTAGTAGTTGTAGTAGAAGGAGTAGGAGTTGGTGTAGGAGTAGTTGTAGTAGTAGTGGTGGTGGTGGTAGTAGTAGTAGTAGTGGTAGTTGTTGTTGTTGTAGTAGAAGTAGTAGTAGTTGTTGTAGTAGTAGTATGAGCCGTATTAGTAGCTATAAGAGTAGTAGTAATAGTAGCAGTAGTAGTAGTAGAACTAGAAGTTGTAGCAGTAATAGTAGTAGGATTAGTTGAAGTAATGATAGTAGCAATAGCAATAGTAGCAGTAGCAGTAGCAGTAGTATTAGTACTAGGAGAAGTTTTAGTAGTTGTAGTAGTAGCCATCGTAGTATTAGAAAAAGTAGTAATAGTAGGTGTAGCCGTAATAGGGTTAGTAGTAGTGCTGGTTGTAGTAACTTCAATTGCCATTGCTGTAGTAGTAGTTGTTGTTGTAGTAGTAGTAGCATTAGTAATAGTAGCAGCATTAGTTTTAGTAGTAGGTGGAGTAGTAGTAGTGGTAGTAGTAGTAATAATAGTAGTAGTAGTCGCAGTAGAAGTAGTAAGTGTTGTTGTAGTAGTAGTAGTAGTAGTAGTATTAGTCGGAGTGATAGTAGTAGTAGTAGTAGGAGTAGCAGCAGTACTAGTCGGAGTGATAGTAGTAGTAGTAGTAGAAGAAGTAGTAGCAATAATAGTATTCCTAATGGTTGTAGTAGTACTACTACTCATGGTAGTTGTAGTAGTAGCAGTACTAGTAGTCGTAGCAGGAGTTATTGAAGTTGTAGACGTAGTAGTAGAATTAAGAGTAGCAATGGTAGAAGTTGTTATTGTAGCAGTAGTAGTAGTACTAGTAGTAGCAGTAGTAGGAGTAGTAGTAATTGTTGTAGCAGTAATGGTGTTATTTGTAGTAATAGCAGTAGTTGCAGGAGTAGTAGTAGAATTAGTAGTAGTAGTTGGAGTGGTAGTAGAATTAGTAGTCATAGAAGTAGTAGTGTAGTAACAGCAGGAGCAGTAGTAGTAGTAGTTTTAGTAGCAGACGTATTAGTTGCCATTGAAGCAGTAGTAGGAGTAGAAGTAGTAGTAGTAGTTCTAGTAGCGGTAGTAGTGGTGGTGGTGGTGGTGGTGGTGGTGGTAGTAGTACTAGTAGTAGTAGTAGTCGTAGCAGTTGTAATATTTCCCGTTGTAGGAGGATGAGTAGTAATAGCGGTAGTAATAGTAGTAGTAGTGGTAGTAGTAGTAGTAGTAGCTATAGTAGTAGTATAAGTTGTACCTGTAGTAGTAGTAGTAGTAGTAGTAGTAGTACTAGTAGTAGAAATAGTTGTAGTAGTAGTAGAAGTTGAAGAAGTAGTCAGAGGTATAGAAGTAGCAGCAGCAACAGCAGTAATAGTAGTATTCTTTGCAGTAATAGTCATAGTTGTCGGAGTAGTAGTAGTATTAGTAGTTGTAGTTATAGTACTAGTGTAGTAACAGTAGCAACAGTAGTCGTAGTAGAGTTAGTACTTGAAGTAGTTGTTGCAGTAGCAGTAGTAGTAGTAGTAGCAGCAGTAGCAGCAGAAGTAGTAGTAGAAGCAGGGGGAGTAGGTGGAGGAGGATTAGTAGTAGCAGTAGTTGTAGGAGTTGTAGTAGTAGTAGAAGTAGTAGTAGAATTAGAAGTAGTAGTAGTAGTAGAATTAAAAGTAGTAGTAGTAGTTTTATTTGTAGTAGTAGTAGTTATTGTTGTTGTTGTTGTTGTTGTTGTTGTAGTAGTAGGACAACTAGTTGTAGCAGTTGCTTTAGTAGAGTAGTAGAAGCTGCAATAGTACTAAGAGCAGTAGTAGCAGAAGTTATAGTTGGAGTACGAGTAGGAATAGTAGTTGTAGTATCAATAGTAGGAGTTGGAGTAGTAGTAGCAATAGTAGGAGTAGTAACACTTGTAGTTGAAGTAGCAGAAGTATTTGTAGTAGTAGGTGTAGTAGTAGTTGTAGCAGTCAGAGTTCGAGTAGTAGTTGTAGTAGTAGAAGTAGCCGCTGCTGCAGCAGTAGTAGGTGCAGTCGTTGTAGTAGTAGTAGCAGCAAGTGTAGTAGTACTTATAGTAGTGGTAGTACCGCTAGCACTTGCAGTTGTAGTAGTAGTAGCTATAGTAGTAATAGTTTTTGTTGTTGTTATACTAGTAGTTGCTAGAGTAGTAGTAGTAGTAGCAGCAGCAGCAGTAGTAGTAGTGCAATTAGTAGTAGTAGTAGCAGCAGTAGTAGTCATTGCAGTCTTCACAGTGGTAGTGGCAGTAATTGTGGTAGTAGTAGTCATAGTAGTAGTAGCAGTAGTAGTAGTAGTAGTCGTAGTAGCAGTTAGAGTAGTAGTAGCAGTAGTTGTAGTAGTCATAGTAGTAGTAGTAGTAGTAGTAGTAGTAGTAGCAGCAGCAGCAGTAGGAGTGGTCGTAGTAGTAGTTGTTGTTGTAGCAACAAAAGCGGTAGTTGAAGTAGCAGTAGTCATAGTTGTAGTAGGAGGAGGAGTAGTAGTAGTGCCAGTAGTAGTAGTTGTCGTAGTTGAGGTAGTAGTTGTTGTTGTAGCAGTAGTTGTAGTGGTATTTGTAGTAATTGTAGTAGTAGTACTACTACTACTCAAAGTAGTAGTAGCAATAGTAGTTGTAGA
The DNA here is from genome assembly GCA_005019695.1 of Trichopus zeylanicus subsp. travancoricus. Classification (NCBI taxonomy): domain Eukaryota; kingdom Viridiplantae; phylum Streptophyta; class Magnoliopsida; order Dioscoreales; family Dioscoreaceae; genus Trichopus; species Trichopus zeylanicus. Next base: position 156,574 of record RXID01021752.1, read on the forward strand.
AGTAGTAGAAGTAGTAGTATTAGTAAAGGTCATTGTAGTAGTAGTAGTAGGAGTAGTAATAGTGGAAGTAGTAGTACTAGTAATAGTAGTAGTAGCATGAGTAGTAGTAGTTGTAGTTATAGTAGTTATAGTAATAGTAGTAGTAGTATTAGTAGCAGAAATAGGGGTAGAAGTAGTAGATGTATTTGCAACAATAGTAGTAGCTACAATAGTAGGAGTAGTAGTAGTAGTAGCTATTGTTGTAATAGTAGATGCTATAGTCATAATTGTTGTGGTAGTAGTGTTAGCTGAAGTTGTAGTGGGAATAGTAGTAGTTGTCGCGGGAGTAGGAGTAGTGGAAGTATTAGTAGTAGTAGTTGTAGTTGTAGTAGTAGTTGTAGTAATAGCAGCAGCAACAGCAGTAGTCGTAGTCATAGTAGTTGTAGCAGGAATAGTAGTAGTAGAGTAGTAGTAGTAGTAGTAGTAGTAGTAATGGTAGTAGCAAGAGTACTAGTAGTAGCATTAGTAGTACTTACCGTAGTAATAGGAGTAGTTTTAGTACTGACAATAGCAGTAGTACAAGTACTAGTAGTAGAAGTAGTAATAGTAGTAGTAGTAGTTGCAGTAGTAGTAGTAGTAGTAGTAGTATCAATGGTAGTAGCTATAGCAGTTGCAGTGGCTGTGGTAGTAATACTAATAGTAGAAGTTGTTGCAGTAGTTGTAGTAATAGAAGTAGTAGCAGTAGTAGTAGTAGTAGCAGTAGTTGCTACTATGGCAATAGTAGTAGATGTAGTAGTAGTAGTAGCAATAGTAGTGGTAGTAGTAGCAGTAGAAGTAGTCATGGTAGTAGTAGTAGCTGTAGTAACAGCATTGGTGGTTGTTGAAGTAGTAGCACTAGAAGTAGAAGTCGTACTAGTAGTAGTAGTAGTTGTAGTAGTAGCAGTAGTGAAATAAGCAAAAACAGCAGTAGTACTAGTAGTAGCAGTATTAGAAGTAGTAGTAGCAGCATTGGTAGCAGTAGTAGAAGAATTTGTAGTATTAGAATTAATAATAGTGGTAGTTGCAGCTTAGCAGCAGCAATTGTAGTACTAGTAGTAGTAGTAGTAGTAGTAGTAGTAGAAGTAACAGTGGTTGTCGTAGCAGTAGTTGTAGTAGCAGCAGCAGTAGGAGGAGCAGTCGGGTAGCAGTTGTAATAGTAATAGCAGTTTTAGTAGCAGAAGCAGATGTTGTTACTGTAGTCATAGCAGCAGAAGTAGCTACAGCAATAGTAGTTATAGTGTTAGTAGTAGTGGTAGTAGTAGTAGTAGTAGTATTAGCAACAATGGCAACAACAATAGTAGTAGCAGTAGCAGCAGCTGTAGTAGTTGTAGTAGCCGCAGGATTAGTTGTAGTAGTAGAAATAATATTAGTATCAGAAGCAGCTGTTGTAGTAATAGAGGTAGTAGTAGTATCTGTAGTAATAGTGGTAGTTGAATAAGTGGTAGGAGTATTAGAAGTAGAAGAAGCAGTAGGAATAGTACTATTACAAGTAATAGTAGTAGTGGTAGTAGTAGTAGTAGTAGCGGTGGTGGTGGTGGTGGTGGTGGTGGTGGTGGTAGTAGTAGTATCAGCAACATTAGTGGTAGAACTAGCGGTAATAGTAGTTGTAGTATTACCAGCATTAGTGGTAGAATTGGCAGTAGTAGCAGTAGTAGTTGTTGTATAGTAGCAGCAGCAGTAGCTATAGTAGTAGCAGTAGTAGTAGTCGCAATTGTAGTAGGAGTAGTAGCAGTAGTTGCAGCAGCAAAAGTAGCCGTAGTAATAGTTGTAGTCAAAGTAGGAGCAGTAGCAGTAGTAGTAGTAGTAGTAGCAGTAGTTGTTGTCATATATGTAATAGTAGTAGTGGTTGTAGTAGTTGTAGTAGAGCAGTACCCTTGATAGCAATACTAGCAGTTGTAGAAGTAGTAGTAGTAGTAGTACCCTTTGTGGCAATAATAGCAGTTATAGTAACATTAGTAGTAGTTGCAACAGCAATAGTAGCAGTAGTAGTAGGAGTATTAGTAGTAGTAGCAATTGTACGAGAAGTAGTTGTGGTAGTAGTAGCAGTAGTTGTTGTTGTTGTAGCAGTAGTAGTAGTAGTAGCAGTAGCAGTAGCAGTAGCGGTAGTAGTTGTAGTAGTAGTAGTATTAGCAATGGTAGCAATAGTAGTTGTAGTAGTAGTAGTGGTAGTAGTAGTAGTTATAATAATACTAGTTGCAATGGTAGTAGTAGTAGTAGAAGTAGAAATAGCAATAGCTGTTGTAGTAGTTGTAGTATTGTAGTTAAAGTAGTAGTAGGAGGAGTAGCAGCATTAGTAGTAGTAGGGGCAGTAGTAGTAGTTGTTGTAGTAGTAGGAGTGTTAGTAGTAATAGTAGCAGTAGTAGTATGAGTAACAACAGAAGTAGTAGCAAGAATAGCAGTAATAGTCAGAGTAGAAGTAGTAGTTGGATTAGTAGTAGTAGTCGTAGCAGTAATAGCAATAGTTGTTGTAGTAATTGGAGTACTAATAGTAGTACCAGTAGCAAGAGTTGTAGTAGTATTAGTAGACGTAGTCACAGTAGTGGTTGCAGTAGTAGAAGTTGCAGTAACAGTAGTTATACAAAAAGTAGTAGGAATAGTAGTATTATTAGTAGCAGCAGCTAGAGCAGCAGCAGCAACAGTAGTACTACTTCTAGTTTTATTAGTAGTAGTAGTAGCACTAGTAGTCGTTGTAGTTGCGATAGTAGTCGTAGTTGTAGTAGTAGTCGTAGTAGTATTAATAGTAGTAGTACTAAAAGCCATATTAGTAGCTACAGCCACAACAACAATAGTAGAAGTAGTAGTGGCAGTATTAGTAGCAGTCGTAGTAGTAGCAGCAATAGTAGTAGCAATAGGTGGAGTAGTAGTAATAGCAGTGGTAATAGTTGCAATTACAGTGGCAGCAATAGCAGTAATAATAGCAGCAGCAGTAGTAGTAGTAGCAATAGTAGTAAGTAGCAATAGCAGTAGTAGCGGTAGTAGTACTACTAGCAGTACTAGTAGTAGTAGCAGAAGTTGGAGTAGTAGTAGTACCAGTACTGTAGTAGTAGTAGTAGTAGTAGTAGTAGTAGTTAGTAGTAGTAGTAGTTAGTAGTAGTATAGTAGTAGTAGTAGTGCTAGTAGTTGGAGTAGTAGTAGGAATACGTGTAGGAGGGGAATAGTAGTTGGAGTAGTAGTACAAGTAGTAGTAGTAATTGTAGTATTAATAGTAGTTGCAGTAGCTATAGTTGGAGTAGCAGCGGCGGTAGTAGAAGTCATAGTATTAGTAGTAGTAGTAGAAGTAGTAGGAGTAGTTGTAATAGTTGTTGATATTGTAGAAGTAGAAGTAATAGCAGTCGGCAAAGTAGTGGTTGTTGTAGTAGTAGTTGTAGTAGTCATAGTAGCAATAGTTGTTGTAGTACTACTAGTAGTAGTATAGTAGTAGTAGTACTAGTAGTAGTAGTAGCAGTCGTAGTAGTAGAAGTCCTATTAGTACTAATTATAGAAGTATTAGTTGGAGTAGAAGTGGTAATAGCATTATTTATGCTAGTTGTAGTAGTAAAAGCAATAGCAGTAGTAGCAGTGATAGTGGCAGTAGTAGTAATACTAGTAACAGTAGTAATAGTAGTAGAAGTAGTAGTCGTAGTAGTAGTGGTAGTAGTAGTAGTAGAAGTAGTAGGAGGAGTAGTAGTAGGAGTAGTACCAGTAGTAGAAGAAGTTGTAATAATAGTAATAATAGTAGTAGTAGTAGTAGTAGTAGTAGTAGTAGTAGTAGTAGTAGTATTAGTTGTTATTATTATTGTTGTTGTTATTGTTGTTGTTGTTGCCGTAATTATAGTAATAGTAGTAGAAGTAGGAGTAGTAGCAGTCACAGAAGTTGTAGTAGTAGCAGCAGTAGTAGTAGTGGAAGTAGTAGTAATAATATTAGTAATAGTACTCGTAGTAGTAGTCATAGTAGCAGTAATAGTAGTACCAACAGTAGTAGCAGTAGCAGTAATATTTGTAGTAGTAATAGTAGTAGTAGTTATAGTAATACTAGTTGCAATGGTAGTAGTAGTAGTAGTAGAAGTGGAAGTAGCAATAGTTGTAGTATTAGTTATAGTAGTTGTAGTTAAAGTAGTAGTAGGAGGAGTAGGAGTAGTAGTAGTAGGGGTAGTAGTATTAATAGTTGTAGTAGTAGGAGTATTAGTAGTAGTAGCAATAGTTGTAGTATCAGTAGCAACAAAAGTAGTAGTATGAGTAGCAACTGAAGTAGTAGATGTTGTCGCAGTAATAGTAGGAGTAGAAGTTGTAGTTGGATTAGAAGTAGTAATAATAGCAGTGATAACAGTGGTTGTTGTAGTACTTGGAGTAGTAGTAGTAGTACTAGTAGTAACAGTAGTAGTAGTAGTAGTAGTAGTAGTAGAAGTAGTAACAGTAGTAGTAGAAGTAGTAGTGGCAGCAGTAGTAGAAGTGGTAGTAGCAGCAGCAGTAGTAGAAGTAGTAGTAGTTTTAGCAATAGCTATTGTAGTAGGAGTAGCAGTAGGAGTAGGAGCTTGAATAGTAGTAGTAGTAGGAATGGTAGTCATAGTTAGACTAGGAGGAGTTGTAGAAGAGGTAGTAGTAGTAGTAGTAGTAGTAGTCGTGCTATTAGTAGTTGTTATGGTAGAAGTACTAGCAATAGGAGTAATAGTAGTAGTAGCAGCAGTAGTAGTAGTAGTTGTAGTAGTAGTAGGAATAGGAGTAATTGTAGTAGTAGTAGTAGTAGTAGTAGTAGTAGTAGTAGTAGTAGTAGTAGTAGTAGTAGGAGTAGTAGTATTCGGAGTACGAGTAGCAGTAGTTATAGTAGTAGAAGTAGTAGTAGTAATAGGAGTAGTAGTTGTAGTAGTAGTATTAGCATTTGGAGTAGTTGTGATAGTAGTAGTAATAGTAGTAGTATTAGTAGTAGTAATTATCGTTGTTGTTGGAGTAGTAGTGTAGTAGTAGTGGTAGTAGTAGTATTAGTTGTAGTTGTAGTAGAAGTACTAGCAATAGGAGTAGTAGGAGTAGTACGAGTAGTTATTGCAGTAGGAGTTGTAGTGGTAGTTGGAATAGGAGTAGTTGTAGTAGTAGTCATAGCAGTAGTTGGATTAGCTATAGGAGGGGTAGTAGTAGAAGGAGGAGGAGTAGTAGTAGCTACAGTAGTTGTAGAAGTAGTAGTAGTTGCAGCAACTGTAATAGTAGTTGTTGTAGTGGTCATAGTAGCAATAGGAGTAGTTGTAGTAGTAGCAGTAATAGTATTAGTACTAGTATTAGTGGTAGTAATTATCATATTTGTTGTAGCAGTAGTGTATTAGTAGTAGGAGCAAGTGGTAGTATTAGTAATAGTAGTTGTTGTTGTAGCACTAGTAGTAGTTGTTGTTGTCATAGGAGTAGTTGTAGTAGCAATAGTAGTAGTTAGTAATTGTAGTAGTAGTAGTAGTGGTAGTAGTAGTAGTAGTAGTAGTAGTAGTAGTAGTAGTAGTAGTAGTATCAGTAGTAGTAGTAGTAGTAGTAGTAGTAGTAGTATGAGAAGTAGTAGTGCCAATAGTAGGAGTAGTTGTAGTAGTAGTAGTAGTAGTAGTAGTAGTAGTAGTAGTAGTAGTATTACTAGTAGTAGTAGGAGTTGTAGTGGTAGTAATTGTAGTAGTAGTAGCAGGAGAAGGAGGAGTAGTAGTAATAGTAGTAGTAGTAGCAGTAGAAGCAACAGCAGCAGCAGTAGTAGTAGTAGCAGTAGTAGCAGTAGTAGCTGTAGAAGTAGTAGTAGTAGTAGAAGTTGTTGTAGTAGTAGGATTAGTAGGAGTTGCAATAGTAGAAGTTGTAGCGGTAGTCGTAGTAGTAGTAGCAGTATTAGTAGTAGTAATAGTAGTAGTTGTTGGAGTTGTAGAAGTGCTAGTTGTAGTTGTTGTAGTGGTAGTGTAGTGGTAGTAACAGTAGTTGTAGTAGTAGAAGTAGTAGAAGTAGCAATAGTAGCAGTAGCAGCCGTAGTAGTAGTAGTAGTAATCACAGTTGTGGTAGTAGCTGGAGTAGTAGTAGTACCTGTTGTAGTCCTATTAGTAGCAGCAATAGTAGTAACAGTAGTAGTAGTAGTACTAGTGGTAGTAGCAACAGAAGTAGTAGCAGTAATAGGAAAAGTTGTAGTAGCAGTAGACGTAGTAGTAGCAGTAGTAGTAATAGTAGCAATAGTAGTTGGAGTAGCTGTAGTAGCAATAGTAGAAGTAGTAGTAGTAGCAGGAGCAGTAGTAATAGTAGTAGTAGTTATTGTTGTTGTTGTTGTTGTTGTTGTTGTTGTAGTTGCAGTAGTAGTAGTAGTACCTGAAGTAGTAGTAGTAGTAGTAGTTGGACAAGAACTAAAAGTAGTAGCTGTGGCAGTAGTCGCAGTAGTAGTAGGAGTAGTAGTACTAGCGATACTAGAAGTTGTAGTTGTTGTTGTTGTTGTTGTTGTAGTAGTAGTAGTAGTAGTAGTAGTAGTAGTAGTATGAGTAGTAGTAGTAGTAGTAGTTGCGGCAGCAGCAGCAGTAGTAGTAACAGCTGCAGCAGTTGTAGTATGAGTAGGGGTAGTAGTGTCAGTAATAGTAGTAGTAGGAGTTGGTATAGGAGTAGTAGTAGGGGCAATAGTAGTTTGAGTAGTGGTAATAGTAGTAGGAGTAGGAGTAGAAGTAGAAGTTGGAGTAGGAGTAGGAGTAAGAGTAGTGGTTGCAATAGTAGAAGAAGTAGCAATAGTAGTTGTAGTAGCAGTAGTAGTAGTACTAGTAGTGGTTGTTGTAGTAGTAGCAGTAGCACCAGTAGCACTTGTAGTTGTAGTAGTAGTAGTAGTAGTAGAGGTATTAGAAGTAGCAGTAGTAGTGCTAGTATTACTTGTAGTAGTAGCTGTAGAAGTAGTAGTTGTAGGAATCATAGTTGTAGTTGTAGCTCGAGTAGTGGTAGTATCAGTTGTAGTCCTATTAGTAGCAGCTGTAGTAGTTACAATAATAATAGTAGCAGTACTAGTGGTAGTAGTAGCTGAAGTAGTAGCAGTAATAGGAGAAGTTATAGTAGTAGTAGACGTAGAAGTAGCAGTTGAAGTAGTAGTGGCAATAGTAGTTGGAGTAGCTATAGTAGGAATAGACGGAGTAGTAGTAGCCGCAGGAGCAGTCGTAATAGTAGTAGTAGATGTAGTAGTAGTAGTAGTAGTTGTTGTTGTTGTTATTGTTGTTGTAGATGCAGTGGTAGTAGTCGTACCCAGACGTAGCAGTAGCAGTAGTACTAGGAGCAAAACTAATAGTAGTGGCAGTAGTAGCAGAGTAGTAGTAGGAGTAGTAGTAATAGCGATACTAGAAGTTGTAGTTGTAGTAGAACTAGTAGTAGTAGTATCAGTAACAGTAATAGTAGTAGTTGTTGGAGTAGTAGTAGTATCAATAATAGTAATCGTAGTAGTTTCTTGAGTAGTAGTAGCGCTAGTAGCAAATGTTATAGTTGTAGTATAGTAGTAGTACCTATAATAGTTGTAGTGTATGTAGTAGCAGTAGCAGTAGGAGTAGTACTATTAGTTGTAGTTGTAGAGTAAAAGTAGTAGTAGTAGCAATTAAAGAAGTAGTAATAGCAAGAGTAGTAGTAGAAGTAGTACCAGTTATAGTCCTATTAATAGTAGTAATAGTAGTAATAGTAGTATTAGTAGTAATAGTAGTATTAGTAGTAGTAGTGGTTGTAGTAGTAGCAAAAGTAGTAGTAGTTGTTGTAGTAGTAGTAGATGTTCTAGTAGCCGTAGTAGTAATCGTAGCAGAAGTGCTAATAGTTGATGTAGTTGTAGTCGTAGTAGTAGTAGTAGATGTAGTAGTAGTAGTAGTAGTAGCAGTAGTAGTAATAGTAATACCAGTAGTAGGAGGAGGAGCAACACTTGTAGTAGTAGTAGCAGTAGCAGCAACAGCATTAGTAGAAGTAGTACTAGTAGGAGGATTAGCTGTTGAAGTAATAGTGTTAGTAGTCATAGTAGTAGTTGTTGTAGTAGTAGTAGTTGTAGTAGTAGTAGCAGTTGTAGTAGTGGAACTAGTAGTAGGAGTAGCAGTTGGAGTAGTAGCAGTAGTAGTAGCAGTTAGAGTAGCAGCAGTTGGAGTAGTAGTTGTTGATGTTGTTGTAGTAGTAGTAGTAGTATTTGCAAAAGTAGTAGTAGTTGTTGTTGTAGTTGTAGTAGTAGTTGTTGTTGTGGTAGTAGTATTATTAGCAATAGTAGTAGTAGTTGTTGTGGTAGTAGTACTATTAGCAATAGTAGTAGTAGTTGTAGAAGTAGAAGTAGTAGTAGCAGTAACAGTAGTAATAGTAGCAGTAGTAGTAGAAGTAGTAGGAGGATCATGTGTAGGAGTAGAAGTAGTAGTAGGGGCAGTAGTAGTAGTAATAGTAGTACTAGGAGTTTTAGTAGTTGTAGTAGGAGTTGTAGTAGGAGTAGTAGTATGCGGAGCAACAGTAGTTGTAGCAGTAGTGGCAGTAAGACTAAAAGTAGTAGTAGTAGTTGGAGTAGTAGCAGTAGTAGTGGTAGTTATAGTAGCAGTAGTTTCAAGAATTGTAGTAGTAGTAGTAGTAGTTGAAGTAGAAGTAGCTATAGTAGTTGTTGTTATAGTAGTTGGAGTAGTAGAAGCAGTAGTAGTAGAAGAAGAAGAAGCAGTAGTAGTAGTAGTACAAGTAGTAGTAGTAGTAGCAGTAGTAATAGTTTCACTTGTAGTAGTAGTTGTTGTTGTTGTTGAAGTAGTAGTAGGGTAGTAGAAGTTGCAATAGTAGAAGTTGCAGTAGTGGTCGTAGTAGTAGTAGCAGTATTAGTAGTAGTAATAGTAGTAGTTGTTGGAGTAGCAGTAGTGCTGGTCATAGTTGTTGTAGCAGTAGTAGTAGTAGAGGTAGTAGAAGTAGTAGTAGTAGTGGTAGTATTAGTTGTTGAAGTAGCAGTAGAAGTAGTAGTTGTAGTAGTACCTAGAGCAGTAGCAGTACCACAATTGTAATCCTATTAGTAGCAGCAGTAGTAGTAATAGTAGAAGTAGTAGTAGTAGTATCTTTAGTAGTAGCAGAAGTAGTAGCAGTAATAGGAGAAGTTGTAGTAGTAGTCGACGTAGTAGTGGCAGTAGTAGCAGTAGTAGCAATAGTAGTAGGAGCAGCTGTAGTAGCAATAGTAGGAGTAGTAGTAGCAGTAAGAGTAGTAGTAATAGTAGTAGTAGATGTAGTAGTAGTAGTAGTAGTAGATATTGTAGTAGTAGTGGTACCAGAAGTAGTAGTAGTAGTAGTACTAGAAGTAAATATAGTAGCAGTGGCAGTAGTAGCAGTAGTAGAAGGAGGAGTAGTACTATCAATACTAGACGTTGTAGCTGTAGTAGTAGTAGTAGTAGTAGTTGTTGTTGGAGTAGTGGTAGCACTAGTTGTAATTGTTATAGTAGTAGTATAGTAGCAGTAGCAATAGTAGTTGTAGTAGATGTAGCAGCAGTAGCAGTAGTAGCAGTACTATTAGTTGAAGTGGTAGCAGTAGAAGATGTAGTAGTAGCAACCATTGAAGTAGTAGTAGCTGGAGTAGTAGTAGATGTAGTACCAGTTATAGTCATATTTGTAGCAGTAATAGTAGTAATAGTAATATTAGTAGTAGTGGGGGTGTAGTAGCAGAAGTAGTAGCTGTAGTAGTGAAAGTAGTAGTAGTAGTTTTAGTAGTAATAGATGTTGTTGTAGCTGTAGCAGTAGTAGTACTAGTAGTACTAGAAGCAAAAGTAGTTATAGTCACAATAGTTGTAGCAGTAGTAGTATTTGTAGGAGCAATAGAATGAATAGTCAAATTAGTAGCTGCAGTAGCAATAGCAACAACCGCAGTTGTAGTAGTAGTGGTAGTAGCAGTCTCAGTAGTAGTAGTAGTACTAGTAATAGTAGTTGTTGTAGTAGTTGTAGTAGTGACAGTACCAGTAGCAATAGTAGTAGTAGTAGTAGCAGCAGCAGTTGTAGTAGCAGTTGTAGCAACAATAGATGTAGTTGTTGTAGTAGAAGTTGTAGCAGTTGTAATTGCAGAAGTAGTAATAATAGTAGTAGCCATAGCAAATGCAATAGAAGTAGTAGTAGTCATAGCAAAAGTAGTAGCAGTTGAAGTATTAGTAGTAATAGTAGTAGTAGTAGTGGTGGTAGTAGTAGTAGTAGTGGTGGTGGTAGAAATAGGACTAGTAGTAGCAATTGTTGTAGCAGAAGCAGTGGAAGCAGTAGTAGGAGTAGCAGCAGTCGCAATAGTAGTTGTAGTAGCAGTAGTTGCATTACCAACAAAAGTAGTACTAGTCGTAGTAGTAGCAGTAGTTGTAGTAGTATTAGTAGTTGTTGTACTAGTATTAGTCGTACTAATAGTAGTAGTTGTTGGAGTAGTAGTTGTAGTAGCAGAGGTAGCAGTAATAGCAATAGTAGTAGTTGTAGTCACATTAATAAAAGTAGTAGTTGTAGTAATCATAGTAGTAGTAGTAGCAAGATTAGTAGTAGTTGTAGTAGTAGTTGCAGTTGCAGTAGTAGCCGTAGTTGCAGAAGTAGTAGTTGGAGAAGTCATAGATGTAGTTGCAGAACTAGTAGTAGCAGCAGCAATAGTACTAGTAGTAGTAGTAGTAGTAGTAGTAGTATGAGTAGTAGTAAGAGTAGTAGTAAGATCAGTAGTAGGAATTGTAGTTGTTCTTATAGTAGGAGTAGTAGTAGTAGTAGCAGCAGCAGCAACAGCAGCAGCAGCAATAGTAACAGAAGTACTAGTAGTAGTAGTAGTAGTAGTAATCATACTGGTAGTAGTGCTAGTAGTAGTTATAGTAGTAGTAGTAGTGTAGTAATTTGAGTAGTACTAGTAGTATTAGTAGTAGTAGATGTATTAGCTACAGCAGTAGTTGTAGTGGGAGCACTTGTAGTAGGAGTAGCTATTATTGTGGCAGTAGTAGTAATAGTAGTAGTAGTAGTATAGTAGTAGTAGCAACAGTAGTAGTAGTAGAGGTAGTAGTAGAAGTAGTAGTACTAGCAGTATTGGAAGTAGTAGTCGTCGTAGTAGTTGTTGTTGTTGTAACAACAGTAGCAACAGCAGTAGTAGTGGTAGTCATAGTAGCATCAACAGCAGCAGTAGTAGTGGCAATAGTAGTAGTAGTAGTACCAGCAGTAGTAGTGACAGTGGTAGGAGAAGTTTTAGTAGTTGTAGTAGTAGCAGTAGTAGTATTATTTGTAGTAATAGTAGTAGTTGTAGGAGAAGTAGTGGTACTTGTAGTATAGTTGTAGTAGAAGTGAAGTAACAGTAGCAGGAGTAGTAATAGAGGTAGTAGTAGAAGTAGTAGTAGTAGTAGTAGTACCAGCAGTAGCAGCAGCAGCAGCAGCAGCAGCAGTAATAGTAGTAGTAGCAACAGTAGTAGTAGTTGTTGTTGTGGTTGAAGGTGGAGTATTAGTAGTAGTTGTTATTGCTATTGTAGCATCACTAGTAGCAGTACTAGTAGTGGCAGTAGTATTAGAAGGAGTAGTAGCTGTAGTAATAGCAAAAGTTGTAGCTGTAGTAGCAGCAGCAGTAGGAGTAGTAGTAGTAGTAGTAGGAGTAGGACAAGTAGTAGTAGTAGTTGTTGTTGTTGTAGTAGTATTAGTAGCAATAGTAGTAATTGTAGTAGTAGTAGCAACAAGAGTAGTATTAGTAGTAGTCGTAGTACTTGCAGTTGTAGTTGTTGTAGTAGTAATAGTAGTAGCAGTAACAATAGTACTAGAAGCTCTAATAGCTGTTGCTAGAGTAGTAGTTGTAGTAGTAGTAGCATTTGTAGTTGTATTAATAGTTGTTGTAGTAGTAGTAGTAGTAGTAGTTGTAGCAGTAGCAATAGTACTAGTAGCAGTAGTAGTTATAGTAGTTATTACAGTAGTAGTAGTAAGTGTTGTAGTAGAAATAGAAGTATTAGTAGTAGTGGTAGTAGTAGTAGTAGTAATAGTACGAGTAGTAGTTGTAGGAGTAGCAGTAAAAGTTGTAGTTGCAGTAGCAGTCGTTGTAGTTGTGGTAGTAGTAGCCATAGGAGTAGTGGCAGTAGAAGTAGGAGTAGTAGTAGTAGTAGTAGTAGTAGTAGTAGAAGTATTAGTAGTACTAGTACTAGTAGTAGTGGAAGGAGTTGCTATTGTAGCAACAGTAGTAGTAGTAGTATTAGTAGAGAAGTAGTAGTAGTAGCAAATGGAGTAGATGTAGTAGTAGAAGTAATAGTAATGGTAGTAGTAGTAGTAGTAGCAGTATTAGTAGCAATAGTCGTTGTAGCAACAGTAGTAGTAGCCGTAGTCACAATTGTACTAGTAGTACTAGTAGTACTCGTAGTTGTAGTTTAGCAGTAGTGAAGCAATAATAGTCGTAATCGTAAGAGTAGCAGCAGCATTAGCAGCAGTAGTTGTAGCTGCAGTAGTAGTAGTAGTGGCAGCAACAGTAGTAGAAGCAGTAGCAGTAGTAGTAATAGTAGTAGTACTAGTAACAGCAGCAGCAGTACTAGTAGTTTTAGTAGTAGTAGTAATAGCAATGGTTGTAGTTGTAGTACTAGTAATAGGGGTAGGTGTAGGAGTAAGTGTAGCACTAGGAGTAGAAGTAGTAGTAGTAGGAAGAGTAGTAGTAGTAGTAGTAGCAGCAGCAATAGCTGTAACAATAGTAGAAGTAGTAGCTGCAGGAGTAGTAGAGGTAGCAGTCGGAGTAGCGGTAGTAGTCCTAGCTGTCGTAGTAGTAGAAGTAGTACTAGTAGTAGCAGCAGTAGTAGTAGTTGTAGTAGTAGTAGTAGGAGGAGTAGTAGTGGTAGTAGCAGCAGTAGTGGCATTATTTGTGGTAATAGTAGTAGGTGTACGATAAGTAGTGGTAGTAGTAGTAGTAGTTGTGGAAGAAGTAAAGTAACCGTAGCAGTAGTAGTACAAGTAATAGTAGAAGTTCTAGTCGCAGTTGGGCCAGCAGTAGTTGAGATAGTAGTAGTAGCAGTAGTAGCAGTAGTAGTAGTTGCGGTTATAGGATGAGAACTATAAGTAGTAGTTGTTATTATTGTTGTAGCATTAGCAATAGTAGTAGTAGTAGCTGAAGTAGTAGTAGTAGTGGTTGTTGTTGTTGTAGCTGTAGAAGCAGCAGCTGTAGTAGTAGTAGTAGGAGCAGTAATAATAGTAGTAGGAAGACTAGTAGTACTAGCAGTAGTAGGAGTAGTAAAAGTAGTAGTGGTAGTTGTTGTTGTTGTTGTTGTTGTTGTTGTAATAGTAGCAATAGTTGTAGTACTAGTAGTAGCAGGAGTAGTAGTAGTACTAGAAGAAGTTTTAGTAGTATTAGTAGTAGCAGTTGTAGTAGTAGTTGTAGTAGTAATAGTAGTAGTAGCAGTAATAGGAGTAGTAGCAATAATAGTAGTAGAAGATGTAATAGTCGTTGCTGTAGTAGCAGTTGTAGTATTAGTAGTATTTATCGTAGTATTAGTAATTATTGTGGTAGTTATAGTAGTGGCAATAGTAGTAGTAGCCGTAGTAGTAATAATAGTAGGAGGAGTAGTGTAGTCATAGTAGTAGTTGTTGTTGTTGTAGTAGTAGTAGTTGCCGTAGTAGTAGTCGTAGTAGAAGTAGTAAATGTTGCAGTAGGAGTAGAAGTACTGGCAGTTGTAGTTATAATAGTAGCAGTAGGAGTACGAGTAGTAGTAGTAGTAGTAGTAGTAGTTAGTAGTAGTAGTAGAAGCTGTAGTAGCAGCAGCAGTAGTTGTAATAGTAGTAGTAGTAGCAGTAGGAGTACTACCTGTAGCAGTAGGAGTAGTAATAGTAGCAGCAGCAGCAATAGTAGTAGTAGTAGAAGTAGTAGTAGTAGTACTACTACTACTAGTAGTAGTAGGTTTTGTTGTTGTAGCAATAGTACTAGTAGTTGTAGTAGAGCACGAGTAGTAGTAGTAGGAGGAGTAGTTGTTGCAGTAGAAGTAGTAGTAGTGGTAGTAGTTGAAGTAGTGGTAGTAGTAGTAGTAGTAGCAACAGAAGTAGTAGCAACAGTAGCAGCAACAGTAGTCGCAGTTGCAGTAGTAGTACTAGTAGTACCTGTAGCTATAGTGGTAGTAGTTATGGTGGCAGTGGCAGTCGTAGTCATAAGAGAAGCAATAGCAGAAGTTGTTGTAGTTGTTACAACAATAGTAGTAGTATCAAAAGTAGTAGAAGTAATAGTAGTAGTGCTAGTAATAGCAGCAGAAGTAGCGGTAGTACTGCTAGTAGTGTTAGCAGTAGTAGTAATTGTAGTGGTAGTAGTTGTAGTACTAATAATAGGGGTAGGTGTAGGAGTAGGTGTAGCACTAGGAGCAGTGGTGGTAGTAGTAGTAGTAGTAGTAGTAGTAGTAAGAGTACTAGTAGTAGTAGTAGCAGCAATAGTTGTAGTAGTACTAGAAGTAGTAGCTGTAGGAGTAGTAGAAGTAGCATTTGGAGTTATAGTAGTGGTCCTAGCAGTTGTAGTAGTGGAAGTAGTAGCAACAGTAACTGTAGTCATACTGGTATAAGTAGTAGTGGTAGTTGTAGTAGCGGTTGTAGTAGTAGTTGTAGTTGTGGTAGTAGGAGGATGAGTAGCAGTATTAGTTGTTATTATTGTTGTAGAAGTAGTAGTAGTAGTAGGAGTAGTAGTAGTAGTAGCAGTCGGAGTAGTAGTTGTAGTAGTAGAAGTAGTTGTAGTGGTAATAGTAGCAGTAGTTGTAGTAGTAATAGTAGTAGCAATAGTAGTAGTAGAAGTAGTTGCAGGAGTAGTAGTACTAGAATTATGAGAAGTTCTAGTAGTAGAATTAGTAGTAGTAGTAGTACTAGTAGTAGTAGTAGTAGTAGCAGTAGCAATAATCGGAGTAGTAGCAGCAGTAGTAATAGAAGCTGTAATAGCCGTTGCTGTCGTAGTAGTTGTAGTCGTAGTAGTATTTGTAGTAGTATTAGTAGTTATTGTAGTAGTAGTAGTAGCAGCAACAATAGTAGTAGTAGTAGTTGCAGTAGTAGTTGTAGCAGTAGGTGGAGTGTAGTAGTAGTAGTAGTAGTAGTAGTTGGAGTAGTAGTAGTCAAGTAGTAGTTGTAAGTGTTGCAGAAGTTGTAGAAGTATTACTAGTAGTAGTAGTAGTAGTCGCAGCAGGAGTACTAGTCATAGTAGTAGTTGTTGTAGTAGTGGTAGCAGCAGCAACAGAAGTTGTAGAAGTAGTAGTTGTTGTAGTAGTAGAAGTAGTTGTAGTAGTAGTATTAGTAGTAGTGGTAGGAGTTGTCATTGTAACAATAACAGCAGTAGTAGTAGTAGAGTAGTCGTAGTAGTAGTAGTAGGAGTAGCTGTAGTAGTAGAAGTAGTAGTAGTGGTAGTAGTTGTAGTAGTAGTAGTAGTGCTAGCAGCAGTAGTAATAGCAATAATAGTAGGAGTAGTACTCAAAGTAGTAGTTGTAGTACTAGTAGTACCCATAGTTGTAGTGGTAGCACTGGTGGTAGTAGAAGTTGTCGTAGTCGTATGAGTAGAAGCAGTAGCAGTAGTAGTTGTTGTAGCAGTAGTAGTTGTTGTAGTAGCAGTAGTAGTAATATATTAGTGTTAGTAACAGTAGCAGCAACAACAGTAGTAGTACTAGTAGTATTAGTAGTAGTAATAGTAGTGGTAGTAGTTGTAGTAGTAATAATAATGGTAGGTGTGGGAGTTGGTTTAGCAGAAGGATTATTTGTAGCAGTAGTAGTACTAGCAATATGAGTACTACTCGTAGTAGTAACAATAGCAGTAATAGTAGCAAGAGTTGGTGTAGTAAGAGTAATAGCAGTAGTAGTAGTTGTTGTTGTTGTTGTAGTAAGATTAGGAGTAGGAGTAGTAGTTGTAATTGTAACTATAGCAATAGTAGTAGTAGTTAATCGAAGTAGGTGTAGGAGGAGTAGTAGTAGTAATAGTAGTACCAGTAGTAGTAATAGTAGTAGTAGTAGCAGTAGTAGTAGTGGTGGTAGTAGTAGCAGTAGTAGTAGTGGTGGTGGTGGTAGTAGTTGTAGCAGTAGTAGTAGTAGTGGCAACAGCAATAGTAGTAGTAGTAATAGTAATAGTGGTAGTAGTGGTAGTTGTAGTAGTAGGAGTAGCAGTAGTAGTAGCAGCAGTAGGTGTGGCAGTACTAGTAGCAGTAGGTGTGGCAGTACTAGTTGTAGTAGGCATAGTAGTTGTAGTAGTACAAGTAGTAGTAGCAGTAGCTGCAGCAGTAGGAGTAGCTGCAGCTACTGCAGTAGTAATAGTAGTAGTAGTAGTCTTAGCAATAGTTGTACTAGTACTAGTTGTAAGACTAGTAGTAGAAGTAGTAGTTGTAATAGTAGTAGTAGTAGTAGTATCAGTAGTAGTTTTAGTAATCGTACTAGTAGTAGTGCTAGTAATACTTGTAGTAGTTGTTATTGTTGTAATTGGAGTCGTAGTAGTAGTAGTAGTAGCAGCAACAATAGTAGTTGTAGTAGTAGCAGTTGCAGTAGTTGAAGTAGTTGTAGTTGTAGTAGTAGTAGTGGTTGTAGTAGTCATAGTAGTAGTAGTAGTAGTAGCAGTAATAGGAGTCAGAGTTGGAGTCATTATAGTAGTAGTACTTGGAGTAGCAGCAGCAGTAGTAGCAGTACCAGTAGCGGTAGGGGTATGGTTGCAATGGGGGGAGTAGTGCCAGTAGTTGCAGTAGAAGTAGGAGTCGGTATAGGAGTAGTAGTTGGGTAGTAGTAGTTGGAGTAGTGGTACTATTAGTAGTAGTAGGAGTCTAGGTACTAGTTAGATTAGTAGTTTGAGTAGTAGTCGTGTTACCAGTATTAGTTGTAGTAGTAGTGGTAGTAGTTGGAGTAGTTGTAGTTGTAGTGTGAGCAGTAGCTCTAGTAGAAGCAGCAGCAGTAGTAGTAGTTGTTGTATTAGTTGTAGTTGTAGTAGTTGCAGTAGGGGTAGTCGCAATGCTAGTAGTGGTTGTATTAGTTGTAGTAGGAGTAGTAGCAATTGTAGTAGTGGTGGTAATAGTAGTGCTAATAGTAGTTGTGGCAGTAACAACAGCAGTAGTAGTAATAGCAATAGTAGTAGTAGTAGTTGCTGGAGTAGTAGTTGTAGTAGTAGTAGTAGTAGTTGTGGGAGTAGTAGTTGCTGTAGTAGTAGCAGTAGTTGTAGTAGTTGCAGCTCTAGTTGTAGTAGTAGTTGTTGTTGTAGCAGTAGTAGTAGAAGTAGTTGAATTAGTGGTAGTTGTAGCAGCAGCAGTAGTAGTAGTAGTAGTAGAAGTAGTAGTAGTTGCAGCAGCAGCAGCAGTAGTAGTATCTATAGTAGCCGCAGAAACAGTAGCATCAGCAGTAGAAGTAGCGGCAATAGCAGCCGCTGTAGGACTCGTAGCAAGAATAGTAGTGGACATAGTAGTAGTATTAGTAGTAGTAGCAGCACAAGAAGTAATAGTATGAGTGGTTGTAGTAATTGTAGTAGTAGGAGGAGGAGTAGTAGTAGAGGTGGTAGTAGTAGTAGTAGCAGGAGGAGGAGTAGTAGTAGTAGTCATGGTAGTAGTTGTAGTAGTACTGATAGTAGTAGTATTATTAATAGGAGGAGTAGTAATAGTAGTGGTAGCAGAAGTAGTAGTAGTATTGGTAGTAGTAGTAATATTAGTAGGCATTTTGAGCGGAAATAGTTGTAGAAGTAGTAATAGTTGTCGTTGTTGTTGTAGCAGTAGACGAAGTTGGAGGAGTAGTAGTAGTAGTAGGAGTAGAAGTAGGAGTAGGAGTAGTGGTAGAAGTAGTTGTAGTAGTAGTAGCAGCTGCTGCAGTGGTAGCAGCAGCAGCCGTAGTAGTAGTAGTAGCGGTAGTAGTTGTTGTAGTAGGACTTGTGGTTATAGTAGTAGAAGTAGTGGTAGGAGTAGGAGTAGTTGTAATATTAGTTGCATTTGTAGTAGTAGTAGTAGTAGCGGTAGATATTGTCATAACTGTAGTAGTAGGTGAAGGAGTAGGAGCATGAGTTGGAGTAGGCATAGTAGTAGCGTTAGGACTAGTAGTAGTAGAGTAGTAGTCGTAGTAGTAGTTGTAGTAGCAGTAGTAGTAGTGGAGTGGTAGTAGTAGAAGTAGTAGTTGTAGCACCAGTAGCAGCAACAACGGTAGTAGTAGCAATAGTAGTAGAAGTAGTAGTAGTAATACTAGTAGTAGAAGTAGTAGTAGTAGGAGCAGTAACAGTAGTAGTAGGAGTAGCAGTAGTTGAAGTGTTAGGAGTAGTAGTAATAATAGGAGTTGTAGTAGTAGTTAGCAGTAGTCATATTTCTAATTTTAGGAGTTGGAGTAGCAGTAGTAGGAGTAGTAGTTGTAGTAGTAGTAATAGTAGTTGTAATAGTAGCAGTAGGAGTTGGAGTAGGAGTAGGAGCAGTGGTGGTAGTAGTAGTAGTGGTAGTAGTAGCAGCAGCTGAAGCTGCCACAGTAGTAGTAGTAGAGGTAGTAGTGGTAGTAGTTTTAGCAGTAGTGGTAGTAGTTGTAGTAGTAGTTGACATTGTCGTATTAGTAGAAGTCGTACTAGTAGTAGTAGTAGTTGTTGTTGTTGTTGTAGGAGTACTAGTAGTAGCAGTTGTACTAGTAGAGTAGTAGTATGAGTAGTAGTAGTAGTGGCAAGAGTTGGAGTAGGAGTAAGAGTAGTAGTAGATGTGGTAGTAGTAGTGGTTGCAGTAATAGTAGTAGTATTAGTAGTAATAGTAGTAGTACTAGTAGTAGTAGCAATAGTAGTAGTAGTAGGCGTAG
>RXID01021752.1:175795-210795 GCA_005019695.1 Trichopus zeylanicus subsp. travancoricus
TTGTTGTCATAGTAGTTGTTATAAAAATAGCAGTAGCAGCAGTAGTAGTAATTTAGTATCAGTAGATATAGTAGTAGGAGGAGTAGTAGTAGCAGTAGTAGTAGTTGTAGTAGGAGTAATAGTTGTAGAAGTAGTAGTAGTAGTAGCAGTAGTAGGAGTTGGAGTAGGAGTAGTAGTAGTTGTAGTAGTAGTAGTGGTGGTGGTGGTAGTAATTGTAATAGTAGTAAAAGTAGTAGTAGTTGCAGTAGCAGTAGCAGTAGTCACAGAAGTTGTTGTAATTGTATTAGCATTAGTAGTAGAAGTAGTAGTAGAAGCAATAGAGTCATGGTAAATTTTCGTATTAGTAGTAATTATAGTAGTAGAAGTAGAAGTAGTAATAGTGGTAGTAGTAGTAAAACTAGTAGTATTCAGACTTGTAGTAGGAGTAGTAGGAGTAGCAGTAGAAGTCGCAGCAACAGTAGTAGAAGTTGTAATAGCAGCTGCAACGACAGCAAGATTAGGAGTAGCTGTTGTAGAAGTAGGAGTGGTAGTAGTACTAGCAAGAGTAGGAATAGGTGTAGAAGTTGTAATAATCGTAGTAGTAGTTATAGAAGTCATAGTAGTAGTAGGAGTGGGAGAGGTGGTAGTAGTAGTAATAGTAGTATTAGTAGTAATAGTAGTAGTAGCAGTAGCAGTAATAGTAGTAGTAGTAGTAATAGTAGTATTAGTAGTCATCGTAGTAGTAGTAGTAGTATTAGTAGTTGTAGTAGACATAGTCGTAGTAGTAGGATTAGAAGTTGTAGTTGTAGTAGCAGTAGTAGCAGTAGCAGTAGCAGTAGTAGTAGTAGTAATAGCAGCTGTAGTAGTTGTAGTAATAGGAGTAGTAGTTGTGGAAGTCATTGTAATAGTAGTAGTAATAGTGAAAGTAGTAATAGTACCAGTAGTAGTTGTAATAATAGTGGTAGTAGTAGTAATATTAGCAGTAGTAATAATCATAGTAGTAGTAGTCGTAGGTGTAGAAGTAGCCACAAAAGTTGGAGTAGGAGTAGTAGTAGTAATAGTAGTAGTAACAGTAGTGTGAGTAGGAGTTTCAGAAGTAGTAGTAGCAATAGTAGTAGTAGGAGTAGTAGTATTAGTGGCTGGAGCAGGGGTAGGTGTAGTAGTAGTTATAGTAGTAGTTGTCGTACTAGAAGTAGTATTGGTTGTAGTAGTCATAGTAGTAATAGTATCAGCTATAGTAGTATTGGTAGTAGTAGTAAGAGTATGAGTAGGAGTAATAGTAATCAGACCAGTGGTTGCAGCAGTAGTAGTTGGAGTAGTAGTAGCTGTAAAAGTTGGAGTTGGAGTAGTAGCACCTGTACTAGTAATAGTAGTTGTAGTAGTTGTAGTAGTCACAACTATTATAGTAGTATTTGTAGTAGTTGGAGTAGTAGTAGCTGTAGTAATAGTAGTAGTAGTAGTACAAGCAGTAGCAGTAGTAGTAGTCGCAGTAGTAGTACTAGTAGTACTACTAGTAATAGTAGTACTAGTAGTAGTTGTAGTAGTTGAAGTTGCAGTGGTAGTAGCAATAGTTATAGTAGTAGTGGGAGTAGCAGCTCTTGTATTAGCGTAGTAATAGTAGCAAAAGTAGTATTAGTAGTAGTAGTAGCACCAATAGTGGTAGTAATAGCAGTAGTAGCAGCAGCAGTGGCAGTAGTAGTAGCCATAGCAGTTGTAGTAGTGGTAGTAGTTGCAGAATTAGTAGGAGTAATGTTAGAAGTATTAATAGTAGTTAGTAATAGAAGAAGTAGTAGTAGTAGTAGTAGTAGAAGCAGTAATAGCAGTAGTTGTAGTAGTTGTTGTAGTTAGTAGTAATAGTACTTATAGTAGTAGTATTAGCAGTAGTACTAGCAACAGAAGTAGTAGCAGTAGAAATAGCAGTAGTGGCACTAGTAGCAGCCATAGCAGTTGTAGTAGTAATAGTAATAGAATTTGCAGTAGTGGTAGTGGTAGTAGCAGTAGTTGTAGCAATAGTAGAAGTAGCAGTAGTAGTTGTAACTGTTGTAGTGGTATTGGTAGTAGTTGTAGTAGTAGCTGTAGTAGTAGTGGTGGTGGTAGTAGTAGTAGTAGTTGTTGTTGTTGTTGTTGTAGGAGTAGTAGTAGTTGCAGTAGTTATAGTATTAGTTGTAGTAGTAGTAGTAGTAGCAGAAGTTGTTGTAGTTGCAGTAGAACTAGCAGCAGCACTCGTAGCCGTAAAAGTTGTCACAGTCGCAGTGGTAGCAGCAGCAGTAGTAGTAGCAGTAGTAGTGGTAGTAATAGTTGTAGTAGCTTCTTTAACAATAGTAGCTACAGTAGCAGTAGTGGGAGTAGTAGTAGAAGTTGAAGTAGTCGTAGTAGTCGTAGTAGAAGTGGAAATAGTAGTAGTAGTAATCGTAGTGGTAGTGGTAGTAATAGTAGTAGGACTTGGAGTAGTAGTAGTTGTAGTAGTATCAGTAATAGTACATTAGCAGCAATAGTCATAGTAATAGTACTAATTGTAGTAGTAGCAATAGTAGCAATAGAAGTGGTAGCAGCAGTAGTAGCAGCAACAGTAGTAGTAGCAGCAGCAATAGTAGTACCCGTAGTGGTTTTAGCAGTGATAGTAGTAGCAGTAATACTAGTAGTAGTAGTAGTAGCAGCAGTAGTAGTGGTATATTAGCTGTAGAAGTAGTAGTAGTAGTAGTAGAAGTAGTAGTAGTAGCTGATGTAGTGGTAATATGAGTAGTAGTAATAATCGTTATAGTAGTAGTAGCAGTAGTAGTTGTTGTAGTAGTAGAAGTATTAGTTGCAATAGTTATTTTAGTAAAATTAGTAGTAGTAGTAGCAATTATAGTCATAGTTGTGGTCTTAGCAGTTGTAGTAGTAATACTAAAAGTAGTAGTTGTGGTAGTAGTAGCAGCTATAGGACTAGATTAGTGGTAGTAGTAGTAGCGATAGTAGTAATAGGAGCAGTAGTAGTAATAGTAGTAGTCGTAGTAGTAGTAGTAGCAGTTGTTGCAATAGCAATAGTAGTGTTAATAAAAGTTATTGTGCAGAAGCAGTAGTCGTAGTGGCTTTCGTTGTAGTTGCAGCAACAGTAATAGTAGTAGTAGTTTTTGTTGTTATAGCAGTAGTTGTAGTAATAGTAATAGTGGTAGTAGTTTTAGTAGAAGTGGTAGTAGTTGTTGTTATAGCGGTAGTTGTAGTAATAGTAATAGTGGTAGTAGTTTTACTAGAAGTGGTAGTAGTTTTAGTAGAAGTAGTAGCAACAGCGGTAGGAGTAGTTGTAGTTGTAATATTAGTAGGAGGAGGAGAAGAAGTAGTATTAGTAGTCGTACTAGTAGTAGTAGCTGTGGGAGCTGTCAAAGTAGCAGTGCATGTAGTAGAATTTAGTAGTAGTACTATTAGTAATAGTTGTAGCAACAGTAGTAGCAGTTGTTGTTGTTGTTGTAGTAGTAGTAGTTGTATTAGTAGCAGTAGTAGTAGTTATTGTTGTAGAAGTAGTAGTAGCCGTAGCAGTAGTAATTGTTGAAGTAGTGGAAGTAGGAGAAGTAATAGTAATAGCTGTAGCAATAGTGGTTGTAGTAGCAATGGTACTAGTTGCAAAAGGAGTAGTAGTATTAGTAGAAACCGAATTAGTAGTTATAGTAGCAGTAGTTGTGGTAGTAGTAGCAGCAGCAGTTGTAATAGTAGTACTAGTAGCAGTAGCAGCAGTAGTAGTAGCCATAGTAGCATCAGTTGCAGTTATAGTAGTAGTAGTTGCAGCTATAGTAGCTGTAGTAGCAGTATAAGTAGAAATAGTAGTAGCAGCTGTAGTAGTTGTGGTACTAGTAGTACTAGTAGTACTATTACTTATAGTAGCATCCGTTGTAACAGAAGTAGTAGTTGTCATACTAGTAGACGAAGTTATAGAAGCGGTAGTAGCAAAAGTTGTAATAGTAGTTGTAGTAGAAGTAGTTGTAGGTGCAGCAACAACATTAGAAGTAGTTGGAGTAGTACTAGTAGTGGTAGTACTTGTAGCACTAATAGTAGTAGTAGTAGTAGTAGTATAGCAATTGTAGTTGTAGTAGCAGTAGTAGTACTAGCTATAGTTCTAGCAGTAGAAGCAGTCATACTGGTAGGAAAACTAGTCAATGTGGTAGTAGTAGTAGTAGTAGCAGTACTAGTAGTTGTTGTAGCAGTAGTAGCAGCAGTAGTAGCAATAGACACAGTTGTCAGAGTAGTAGCAGTAGCAGATGTATTAGCATTAGCAGAAGTAGTTGTAGCAGTGGTAGTAGTAGTAGGTGCAGAGTTGCAGCAGTAGTGGTAGTAGCAGGTGCAGAGATGCAGCAGTAGTCGTAGCAGCAATAGTAGTACTAGTAGTAGTAGAAGTAGTAGCAGTAGTAATAGCAACAGTAGTAGTAGGAGTAGTAGCAGTAGTAGCTATAGTAGTAGTATGAGTAGTAGTAGTAGCAGAAGAAGTAGTAGTTGTAGTAGTAGTTTTAGTAGTGGTAGGACTAGTAGTAGTAGTAGTAATAGTATTAGCAGTAGTAGTAGTAGCAGTAATAGAAGTAAAAGTAGACGTAGTAATAGTAGTCGGTGTAGTAGTAGTAGCAGTAGACGTAATAGTAGTAGCAGTAGTAGTAGAAGCAGCAGCAGCAGTAGTATTAGTAGTAGTATGAGTGGTGGTAGTTCTAGCGGTCGCAGTAGTAATAGAACAAGTAGTAGTTGTAGCAGTAATTGCAGTAGTTGCAGTTTTAGTAGTAGTAGTACAAGTAGCAGCAGTAGCAGTAGTACAAGTAGTAGTAGTAGTAGTAGTTGTTGTTGTTATTGTTGCTGTTGTAGTAGTAGTCGTGGTGGTAATAGTAGTTGCAATTGTTGTAGAAGTTACAGTGCTAGTAGTAGTAGTTGTTGTAGTTATGGTAGTAGCAGCTATTGTTGTAGGAGTAGTAGTAGTAGCAGTAGTAGTAGTAGTATCAGTAGTAGCGGTAGCAACAATTGTGGTAGTAATAGCAGTAGCAGCAGCAGCAGTAGTGGCAATAGTAGCAACCGTAGTAGTTGTAGTAGTAGTATTAGTCGTAATGGCAGTAGCAACAGTAGTAGTAGTTGTAGTAGTTAGTAGTAGTAGAAGTCGTAGTACTAGTAGAAGAAGTAGTATAAGGGGTAGTAGTAGTACTAGTAGTAGTGGTAGGAATAGTAGTAACAATAGTATTAATAGCAAAAGTAGTAGCAGTAAAAGTAGCAGCAGTAGCACGAGTAGCAGTCGTAGCAGTAGTATTGGTAATAATAGTTGCACTTGTAGCAGTAGCAACAGCAGCAATAGCAGTTGTAATAGTAGTAGTAGTATTAGCAGTAGTATTGGCAGTAATAGAAGTAGTAGTTGTTGTTGTAACAGTAGTGGTATTAGTAGTGGTAGTAATAGTAGCCACAATAGTAGTAAGTAGTACTGTTAGTAGTAGTAGTAGCAGTAGTTGTAGTACCAGTAGTTGTTGTTGTTATAGTAGTCGTAGGAGAAGTTGTTGTAGTTGTAGTTGAAGTAGCAGCTGCAGTCGAAGCCATAGTAGTAGTCGCAGTAGCAGTCGTAGCAGTAGTAGTAGTAGTAATAGTAGCAGCAGCAGCAGCAGCAGTAATAGTAGTAGAAATAGTAGTAGGACTAGGAGGAGTAGTTGTAGTAGTAATAGTAGTAATAGTGCTATTGAGTAGTAGTAGCAGAAGTAGTCATAGCAGCGGTAGCAGTAGCAGCAGCAGCAGTAGTCGTGGTGGGAGTGCCAATAGTAGCAGTTGCTGTAGGAGTAGCAATAGTAGTAGAAGTAGTAGTAGTAGTAGAAGAAGAAGAAGAAGAAGAACCCATAGTGGCAGCAGCATAAGTAGCATTAGTACTAGTAGTTGTAGTAGTAGCAGCAGTATTAGTAGTATATTAGCTGTAGAAGTAGTAGTAGTTGTTGTAGTAGTAACTGAAGTAGCGATAAGTTGAGAAGTAGCGATAATTACTGTAGCAGTAGCAGTAGTAGTAGCTGAAGTTGTCGTACTAGTAGAATTATTAGTAGCAATAGTTGTTGTAATAGTAGAAGTAGTAGTAGTAGTCGCAATAGTAGTCATAGTTGTAGTCATAGCAATAGTAGTAGTAGTAGTAGTAGTTGTTGTTGTTGTTATTGTAGTTGTTGTCATCGTTGTTGTTGTTGTAGTAGTCGTAGTAGTAGTAGTAGCAATAGTAGTATTCGTGGTAGCAATAGTAGTTATTATTGTAGAAGCTATAGTAGTCGTAGTAGTAGTCTTAATAGTAGTGGCAGAAGTAGCAATGGTACTACTAGTAGAAGGAGTAGTAGTATTAATAGTAGTAGTAGTATTAGTAGCAATAGAAGTAGTTGTTGTAGTAGCAGTAGTTGTAGTAGTAGCTATAGTAGCAATAGTAGTAGCTGTAGTAGTAGCCCTAGTAGCATCAGTAGCAGTTGTGGTAGTAGTAGTAGTTACAGCAGTAGTGGTCGGAGTAGCAGTAATAGATGCATAAGTAGTAGTAGTAGTAGTAACAGTAGCAACTCAAGTAGTAATAGTAGTAGAAATGGTAGTAGTTGTAGGAGCCGCAACAGCATTGATAGTAGTAGTTGTACTAGTAGTGGTAGTAGTAGTAGTAGTAGCAATAGTAGTGTAGTAGTACTAGCAGTGGTTGTAGTAGCGCCACTAAGGCAAATGTTTGATTTCTGCATCTGGGAACCGGGTAGTCTCAATTCGGCATTGAGATTAGCCAATGCCAGGCGCTCGGAAGGAATCATGGCAGGGGACAACATTGATGTCTGCTATAATAAGAAAGAGCGTGATTAGTGTCGAATAAAGATTGGGAGTTGAGCACACCAAAATGGACCAGGTCAGGCCGAGAAATCGACAGAGAGGAAGTTGGAAGCTCCAAGAGGAATCAATCCTATAGGCCTGAGCTCTAATAAGGAGAACCAGGAGGAGACAGAGTCAGTGAGAGGATCACCGGGGTCGACATGCCAGCATGAGAAAAGGTAAGTAATGAGAACACATAGTGGAGAGCAAAAATGGAAGGAGGGAAGAGTAGTTACATCTTTGGCACCGACCAGCTCGGGTTTAGAGATGGGCCCCAGCAACTAAAAGGAAGGCACGTCGAGGAGTGTACGGGCAGATGCTGAGTATAAGAATGGAAAGACGAGCTGAAGAGACAAAAATTTTAACACATGGAAAGGACAAGAGGAAGTACTACCTAGCATGTCACGGAGAGCCACGCTTTCACTATCTTCGGAGACATGGTGTGGCAAAACTAAACTATTAAGCCAGGGAGGTCAGCAAGAGCTGTACCCTCACGAGTGTGCATGCCTTCTTCAATGAAGGTCTTGACATTCTCGATCAGTGGCTGCGAAGAAGGCAAATTGAGGAGAGGAAGCCCACCAGCTTGAGGGGCAGCAGCCGGATCCTCATCAGCTCGCGTCTGTGTAAGCTGAGGGACTGGGAGCGAAGGCAATTCTGCTTCACTCCTAGGAGCAGCATTAGCGGGGGTTGCAGACATGGGCTCGACAGGGTCGGCGCTCACAATAGCTAAGGGAGGATAAAGGAATGGAAGAATATATGCTGGTGGCTCTAGTGAAGGAGAGAGGGGAAACTCTCTACTTACAATAATGCTACTTAGGGGGAGGACTATCTTGACTCAGGAGCACCTGAATCTATTCTTTCTATGTCCCACATCTGCCTATATTCTAGCATTCGCTCATTTTTCATTGGAAAGAAATGCTACTCAGGGATCAAAGAAAGCTGCTACCTCGTCAGAAAGACTTGGTTCGTAGAGTGGAGGCCATTCCCTAAGATATTGCTTTTAAGCTCCTATGGGTTACATTTTATCTTAACCGCATGGTAATTGATTGAGTGCACTTTCCTTTCTCAATGGCACAGGGAAAGGTCAGGTATTTGGGAAGGAACTGATACTGATTCTGATAGGACAAAGGATAGAGGAAAAGCAAAGAAAGCTAAGGATTTTGTGCTAGGAACAAAGCTTCAAGCAATATGTCTAGTAACAGATGCTGAAAACAAGCATTCATTCCATTGATCAAAGACCCATGCTTGAGCTGTGTCTACTGTCCTATTCTTATTGCTAAGAAAAGTGACTTAAAGATGAGAGAGACCAATGGATCCCACTCACGAGGGAGCAGGCGAGCTTTCTTACTTGCCAATGTTGGCTTTCCTTCCCCTGTCCAAGAAAAGAGTATCTTAGCTTTCAAATTCTCGAACTCAGGGATTCATCATTACTCTAATGATAAGAGGGCTGTCATTGGATTGGACCATTCTAGTTGTTATAGAAAGCAACTGAGTAGGATTCCAATAGTGGCCATAAGACCTAACGCTGCCAACTATCACTTGGACTGGTGCCTTACTTGTTAGGAAATAGGTTGACTTTCACCTCGCCAAATGCAACATCCTAACTATTTTCTCTCTATCTAAACGCTTCGAGCTGGCTGGCGTATTTCTTTTGTATCGGGTCTCCAGCACCGAAGCTACGTATAGCCCTAAAGGATAAAAGACATAAGCCAAGCCCATTGAAATATGTGAGAAAGGTAAGAATATTCATTCTCAAAGAGAGAGTAGCACTAGTTGATATGGAGGGAAGGTAGAAGGTCCAAACTCCAAAAAAGGATTGGAAAAGGATCCCCAACAATCTCACCCTCCCCCCTCTCTTATTATATGGAGGGCCTACAGAAAATAGGCCCTGAATTTTCTCTATCTAAGGCGCTATAATTCTCACTTTGAAAAGAACATGTCCGGCTTTGAATGGGGAGCCTTCACGCTAGCTCCAGGGATTGGGAGGTCGAGAGAAGATAGCTCGCAAGACCATTTTGGAGACTGGGGAATTTCACACTATGTGAAGTCAACGGCCAATCTTGGCTCTTCCTGGCTCACCCGGATGCAAGAGCTTTGATAGAGAAAGGAAGATATGAATGTTCGATACCTAGATGGTTGATCAAGATATTAAGGAAAAAATATGATCTATGCTTAGTATTTTCTGTCTATCTATCTCATCACGTTAATGATGGCGGGAGGAATGCTCTACTCATCTTTCTTACGGCTCATTACCCCAGCGCTCATTCACTCCAAGTGTAGTGTCTTTTTCAACCAGTAGTCTTGGCATTATTGAACAAAAGAGATGCCGGCCTCTTCTTCATGGAGTTGGCGGAGTGTGCTCCATGTCCAAGAATTAGCAGAAAATGTTGTGCTTCATCAATTAGGGAAGGGTTCTAATATAGCTATGTGGCTCGACCCCTGTAGGTACTCTTCTAAAGATTTTTGGTGGCTGGTTCTTGTGTTTATAGAAACAGCTGTCCCTGGAATCCACTTCTTCAGATCACAATCTATATACGTTCAACTGATCCCTTTGAACTCATGTGTTTGAATCTGCTGCTTCCGTCTGTACACTGCGGTACAAGAGCAACCACTCCCAATGCTAGACCGAGAGATCGGCAAACCATTCAGAGACTAGCCATGTAGTTCGTAATAATTATCTGTAGGGATAGGTTGTATAAAAAGTCTCGTAAAGCAACAACATTCTGTTGAGATGTCTAGATGAAAGGGAGGCCAAAGAGATTATAATCTAGGTGCATGAATGAGTTTGCAGTCCACACATGAATGGGCACAGGCTTGCCAAAAAAATACTTCACCTAGGACTTCTTTTTTTGATGGAGAGGGATTGCATCTACTTTGTTCAGAGATACCACAAGTGCCAAGTGCATGCGAATTTGATCCACGTGCCACCGCCGGACCTTCAGAATCAAACCACACCATGGCCCTTTGCAGTATATTGCCTATATATCATTGGAAGGTTAACCTGAAGGCAGCAAAGTGGACATGAATACATCTTGGTGGCTATCGATTCTTTCACAAAGTGGGTGGAAGCTATCTCCTACACCACGATCATAGCAGCACACATAAGATTTATGAAGAAGTTGCTCCCCATTCATAAGCTTAGGAAGGTTAATGCCATGTTTCTGTTGTCCAAGCTCTAAGGCACACCTGCCCTAAAGCATTAAGTGGGGTTTAGTCAAGCAAAGTGGAAAGCGAAAGAAAGACAGAAGGGGAGGAGGTAGATTTAGACAACCAACGACACTATGAGTTCGCACCCTTTGCAAACCTTGCCTTACCTGAACTAATGCACTCAGAAGGTCACATATGTCTGGCTACTAAAGAAAGAGTTGTCAGACAAGAACTGATAACTACCTGTTGTCTGTTCTGAATATGCCACTTGTTTGTCTTCCTTGTTGGTTTTCTATCATCACAATATATCATGGAAAAGATAAAGAAAAATGACAGATGAATAGAATAAGCCGATACCTGCCCTACGGTTACCCAATGGCGAGTGTAGCGAAGGTCACCTCCCATCCCGTGAAAGGGCATATTTCATAAGGGTGACAACCGCTATGGCGATATCGAAATTGTGATATTGGCTCAACCAAGTGCGGTTTTATTCACCGTAAAAAAAAAAAGAAAGAATGAAGAATAAAAGCGGTTGAAACCTCGGATTGGTTCTCGCGAATCAAGGGCATTTGCTACTATTTAAACAACAATTTGATGTTATGGTTGTCTCAGTTTTGAAAATGAGCAGAGCGAGAGCGAGACAAGTTCACTTCAGGAATAGGGCTTGTTGATGATTTTGATCGGGTGTTCAGTCTACAGCAAATGTGAAACCCAATCAATCCCATCATCCTTTTTTCTTGGAAAAGCCAAGGCCAAATCTCATCCAGTCTCTATCTTTCTTTGATAAAGCAGAGCAGTCAGAGAATGGAAATTCCATATGATTGTTCTATAATTAGAATATTGATTCCTCCCAATTGCTCCTTGTGATGCTACAGAACCATGGCAATTAGGATCTCAAGACGCAGCAACACCTATTATGCAAGGAATCATTGACTTACATCATGATATCTTTTTCTTCCTCATTCTGATTTTTGTTTTCATATCATGGATCTTGGTTCGTGCTTTATGGCATTTCCATGAGCAGAAAAATCCAATCCCGTAAAGGATTGTTCATGGAACTACTATAGAGATCCATCGGACTATATTTCCAGGTATCATCCCGATGTTCATTGCTATACCATCATTTGCTTTGTTATACTCAATGGACGAGGTAGTAGTAGATCTAGCCATTACTATCAAAGCTATTGGACATCAATGCTATCAGAGTGTGCCTCTTAATGAGGGTGATATAAGTGCAACAAAATGTACCAGTGGTTTGCAAAGCTTCTGGCTTACCGGTAATCTCCCATTCCTGTCATGGAGAGACTATAAGAACTTTAGCATGCCAAAAATGGTGAGTTGAGGTGCTTAGACCTATACCTTAAAATGCTCCCAGTAGAGAAGCCTATGGTCCATTCTTGTTGTTGCTAGATGTACACATACCTCTTCTCAGCGTGGAGCAATATACGAAAAATAGATGCTCAGTTTGCAATGTCCGATAATGGCGCTGAAGTTGTGAATCTATCGGCAACAAAGCAGTGGCATACAACTTTGGACCTAATGGCTGGCCTTGTTACCTTTTGGAATGGGGGATCCCCGTTGGCAACAACCATGGTAGTCATTGCAAAACTACTATGCCAGGAGAGGACAAGCTCTTACTCCTGCTCCTCTTTCTTCACTTTGGGGACGGAGGTCCTACGGTAGGTAATAGCAGGCACAAGCACTTGACCGAAGGGAACCAGCACTTCTACTCTGGAACCGAGGAGCTATTTGCAGTGAGAAGCAAGGGATGTCGTGAATGGCGGGAGGTCATGTCATAGAGAATTGACCTCTTTCTAAAAAGAGAGTGATCCTATTCTTTCTATAGAGGATATAGACTTTGTCCTTATAGTTTTTGTCTTTCTAAGGTGACTCAATCCATTGGGGGTGGGACCTGCTGGCATAATGCATGCTGGAACGTGGGAATTCGAGATCTCATGAATGAACGACTTTTTTTTTCATGGACAAACTTTCCAGTTAGGCCTATGGATGGATCCTTTTAGATCTACAGGCCGGCCATTTACATGACAATATAGGGAATGAATCTATACTCGAGTGTTTCACTTGGCCCCTGACAGGTGCAGTAAGGAATCACTCTTGATGGGCCTAAAACTTTGCCGAGCCGACTAGCATCCCTTTCCACTGTGCATTTTCTTTATAAAGAAGATGATTATAGGATCTAATTCGCTTTCCATCGTGAACTGGTCATTCCATACCTTCTGCCTGTCTTATGTGTGTGGAACTAGGTCTTTTTTGGTTGCAGCTTAACTGAAGTAAGTAGGGTTGGGCGAGAAAGGGTCCACTCTTGCCTACCTAATAGTAAGCGGGTCTTCGATTCCACCGAGGTCTTATAGTCTCTAAGAGGAGGTAGAACTACCTAACTAAAGAAGAATAGTGCTCTTTTGTTAAGTAGGTGTGGAGAGCTTTTTGTGGGGAAACTTGCAAGTCAAATTTCTGGGGAGGCGGGCGTCGACCCAACCTTATGAGTATTCAGACTATAACAGTTCCGATGAATAGTCACTCACTTTTGACAGTTATACGATTCCAGAAGATGATCCAGAATTGGGTCAATCACGTTTAGTAGAAGTGGACAATAGAGTAGTTGTACCAGCCAAAACTCATCTACATATGATTGTAACACCTGCTAATGTACATCATAATTGGGCTGTACCTTCCTCAAGTTTCAAATGTGATGCTATACTTAGTTATTCACATTAGACCTCCATTTTAGTACAATGAGAAGGAGTTTACTATGGTCAGTGCAGTGAGATTCATGGAACTAATCATGCCTCTATGTGTGCGACCGGATACATAGGCCGATTACTAAGCCCACTCTAGCTTAGCTGCACCACTCAGGGTCAGGGTGCGAGCCACCCGAGAAGCAAGCTATTACAGTGAGCTGCTAGAGCAATAGGGAGTCGAGGAGCAAGGTAGTAGATAAGATATAAGAAGGGGCTAGGCTCTTGGTAGAGTAGAAGACATGGTTAGGATAACAAACTTGAAAAGCGAAGCCCGAGCGGCCGGCGGGCGAGTGGTTAGTGGCAAATAGCACCCCATCCCCATGGCAAGGCAATAGTGTCCTAAGCGAGGAGTTGAGAGGCCTTATACTAGTAGTAGCATGGACCTCTTTTTCATTCTAGGTCATGCAAAGGGGGCCAGTCCAAGATCATATAGTTATTAAAAAAAAAGACAATAGATGCTCTCAACGGCCTCTTTCTGAGTTATTCTAGCTTCTTCATTTTTCGTTAGCAGTGAATGAACAAAACCGTCTCAGTGGAAGGAGAAGGACCTGCTACGGCAGAGACTACTTATCCTCTTCTTGTTCCTAGCTGTATGTTATGAGTGTGTGAAGCCTGGAATCATCAATATGAGGGACCCCTCAAAATAGAGAAGGATGGGCAGGGCTTCCGTAAGAGCGTCCCCCTCTTCCCGGTCAATATAGATGGGAAGGGGACTGACATAACTAGCCTCTTTTTATGTACATACACCTTTGTTTCAGGGTGGAGCCGCCCTCCCTCCTGCTAATCCGGCCATTTTCAAACCTTTCTTTCCTACCCGGACTTCTACTTGCGATTCTCGGCTTGGCGCTCCACCTGGTTATGTACATGTTCTGAATCGCCGGTCATTATAGATGATGTGTCATGGTGATTGAGAGGCGAAGGGGGGAAGCAAGTACTTCACTTTGTAGACTCGACTAGTCACTTCTTAGAAGCTTAACGAAGGCCGACCACTATATAGAGACAACTACCATGATAGTAGAGAGGCCAAATCAAAGAGCAACGTGTGAAACGCTCAAGAAAGGAGCAGAGAAGGGGTTGTGCGCCCTTCGCCACTAGGATAACTTCTTTCTTCCTTTGCCAAAACCCATGGGACTAAAACACTCGATGTTCCGAGCTCCAAGAAATGAAATGAGATACCGATCTACAACTCTTTTTCCCTTTCTCATTCCCATTCCCAGCGTATGGTACTAATTGAAATAGATGAGATATGATGAGATATCGAACTCATACCGTTACATCGATCGATACCAAAAAAATAAGAAAGAAGAAAATGAATAAGTAATGGGGAAAGAAAGGGAAAGAATTTCTTTCTTCGCGATTTTCCCTTTAAAGTAACCTTCTTTCTTTGCAAGGGAGAAAAGAAAAGTAAGCTGTTATGACCGGGAACTAAAAGAGTAGGGGTTAGGCTTTTCATGTAGTTTACTTTGATGCTTTATGGAAAGAAAAAAGAGATGGAGTCAGTACCCTTATGATGAACTTTAGAACTTCACCTTGGCACAAGCACACTGAAGCGTTAGTCTTTGTAAAAGAATTCCCTCTAAAGTGCTGGATATCCGTCAGTTACTTTTTTCTTTTATTCCACACCAAATTCAGTATTTTACTTGAAAGCGGAGACAGGAGAGCTAGCTGTCCTTCTGATAAGATAGAGTAAGCACAGGAAAAGAAAGAAGCAAAGAGCCGATTCGATAGCATTCCCTTCTTGTGGTAAGAAGGAAAATCATTGTAGTGTAGTCGACCGATAAAGATTCTCTCTTCTTGTTAGAGCTATAGAGCTTCCATCATCCCTCTTTGAACTTCGATAAAAGTACCCTACCTATCCTTCCCTTTCAGTGGAGTGGACTTCACGATCAGGGTTGGTTGAAAGTCTTGTAGTAGGCGTGGGATGGGACAGCTTCTCAATTCTCATTTCCCAGTGGGAGAAAAGTCAACTTCGAACTAGTCTTGGGAAAAGGTATGGACATGATCTAGGAAAGATTGGTTTCAAGTCGATACCGTGTAGCACAATAGCTGTTCTTGTTCTTGAGCAATGAAAGTGGATCAGCTTTCGACCTTGCACATTATGCTTTGGAGGTAGGCACAATACGAAGGTTCCTGGCTTACCTTTCTTCTGTTCTGGGTTGTAGTTCTTTCTAACACAAGCTCACTACATGAATGAATCCCCAACCTTTAGTGTTGAACGTGATGACAAGTCCAGTCCTTTCTTCGGAGTGGCGAACGGAGTAGGTGTAGGACCGATGCGACATATGCTATCCTACTACCCAACCAATGAGTCATACCTCGAATGCCCTACTACGTTCATTTCCCGATGCTTTCTTCCTTTGCTACTTGGGATTATCTCCTGAGTAAGAGTCTTCTAGTTTCATCACCACCTGTTGTGAGATAGACAACGAAAGCATTTTTCTTTGAACCAAAATGATCAGGGTATGGAACCGAAGCACAAAGTTGATACCGTTATGGGAGATCAAATACATGTTGGCAGTCAAGCAACCGAGCTAACCCTTCTTTATTAGATACCTCACTACAAGATATTCGATACCCAGCTCCAAGATTCTCTCTTCTATACTAACTACTATTCTATAAAAGATACCACGTTGCGAACTCAAACCTCACCAAACGAGGCATACCAAATAGGAACGAATGTATGCACCACTACTTAACCCCGCCAGCACTTAACCCCACGATGCTAACCTGCCCTCTGAATATGGCTTATCACTCCATTTGATCACAATCCCTAGCCTGCACTACCCATTTTTTTTGATGTTATCTCACTCCTACAGACAACACAGGAGAAGTATTGCTTATTCTCTAAAATCTGTGAGTTGCCTATTGATGCTTTATCTATGATATTACTTGATTGGGATGTTCAAAGATATCCTTGAGACTGGAAAGTGTAACCCAAAGGAAGGAATCTCACTCATAAGCTAGCTCCAAAGAACACACTTCAAGCTTTGTCTCACTAAAAATATCATATATAGACATTCTTTTCTTTCTTCTTCCATCGGTCTTGCTACACCCTCTCCCGAAAGAGCTTAGCCACGAGTGGACTAGGCCATAGGTGGTCCTACAAAGCCAGGATAGAGGAGGGCAAAGGCCTTCTTTCTATGACTTTCAGGTAGGAGAAAGATGAAGTTTGCGAAGAATTCTGAAAAAACTAAATTCACTTTGATTGCTGAAAGGGATAATCTATATGCTTAACACATGCATTCTAACAAGAAAATAATTGATTTATCGGTCGACTCCCCAGCCAAGGATTCCTTCATTCAGCATTGGTTGGTTGGGACTTCCTTTAAAAGGTATATTCTCGCACTTTCCGCACTACCTATCTATAATCAGTTCCGTTATGAATTCTTTGCTGACACACGAGGTTGGAGGGAACTTCACTACTTTCATTTCATTTGCCGGACTTGTGTTCACTCAAGCTTTATAGTTGGCCAAAAGAAACTCCATTTGTATTATAGATGATGAATCATGGTACCTTTGCACCTAATACCGCACTTGATGGACTCATTTTTTATATGCTTAACACATGGGTGATAATGAAATCATGAATAAGCTCTACCAAGGATTGCCAAGCATTTGGTACTTAGTTTCCTCCTCCCTTTTTAGTAACAAAACAAACCAGAAGTAGGACCAAACTGAGAGTTAGTAGCATAAACAAAGATGGATTTGTGAATGAGAAAGAGAAGTTGCCTATATTCATAGGAATCGATGGAAGAATGGAAAATTGCTCAAGTGGGCTATTAATCACAGCATCTACTACAAAATTGGGAAGGGGAGTGGGAGTGGGAATGGGCACTGGTGGGATCCCCAGGTTAGGAGCCAGTTGATGCAGATTAACAAATGGTAAGGTTCCTAAGTGCCGCACTATTAAATGTATAAAATGCAAGAGAAAATGATCCTACAATTGTGAATATAGTTAGACCATAACAAAATGTTTCCATAATTCCCTTCATTCTTTTGTTGTTCTACTCCCCCCCAAAAAAAGAGAAACTAATTCTGATTAAACTTCAACTATGGTTGATTGTTGACCAACGTAAAGCATGGAAAAAAAAAAGATAGGCAGCCAAGTTTCTGAGCAAATGAGGCCTTTTTTCAGTAAGCTATAGGTTAGTTCCTACTCTATCAGATGGTGACCAGCTTTAATCAAGCACTTTTGGGCGCTGGCTTTTCAAAACCTATATAGCTTAATGAGAGATACTAGTGTGATAGAATTTAGATTCCTTGCTTTCTTCTTTCTTTTCGATACGAAATTTTGATAAGAGTAATGCTAGCCTGCCCCTTAGTGCACCTTCGAGAGACTACGGGGGTAATTGAAAGAGACTCGACCGCTTTACCAACAGCCCAAGCAACAACAGAGCTAACCCATAGCTCTTCCTTGGTTATTATTGTCTATGCCCAAATTCCTTTTAAATATATGAGAAAGATGGAACTATAAGATATTCCAAAAATCCATCAAAATCACTGGCCTCAAAGTCCATGTTGGCTTATTGAATACCAACTCGAGAACTTCATGTCGTCATAAGAGTCTCAAGATATACCCCACAACGGGAGGCTTTGCTTCGGTCATGATACGAGTGAAACAAAGGATAAGATCTTTCTTAAAAATGGTATAATACTTGGCCTCAAAGCCTGCGCTATCTCGCTAAACACAAGCTCTGCAATCTGATTTGAACATATCAATGCCCCTAAATAATTCTTTCTTTAGTTCACATTGCAAGTGAAAATAAAAAAATATATTATGAGAATATGGGCTTCTACCCGATAGAGTCCTCCATAACAAACCAATTGGTGAAAGGAAAGTTGGACCTCTTGATGGGATAGTCGGACCTGTTGAAAATATGGTAGTTATTGATGGCTGGGAAAGAAAGTTGGACTAGGTCTTCTTCCCTGAGCTTAGAAAGGAGTTGTTCACCTCGTGGCAGTACTATTTCCTCTCCTGTGTCAAGTTTTAGAGGGTAGACACATCTTACAGGTACTGGGCAGTCATGGGTGGAAGGAATTGAAAGAAAGGAGGAATAGTGATAAGTTGAAAAGACAAGGAGGAGCCCTATACCTACCACCAACCAACCTAGAGCTTAGCTTTCAGTTACCCTCAATAGCAAACTAAGACCGAGGATTAGGGCGTTTACCCTCCATCCAGAAAGGGAGACCCCTACGAACGAGCAGAAGTAGCAATAGTAGTTGCCACAGTAGTAGTAGTAGGAATAGCAGTGGTAGTAGTAGTAGTAGTAGTAGTTATTGTAGTAGCAATAGCACCAGTAGTAGTAGTAGCGGCAAAAGTAGTAGTAGTACTAGTAGTAGCTGTTGTTGTAGCAGCAGCCGCAGTTGTCATAATGTAGTATTAGTAGTAGTAGCAGTAGTACTAGTAGTGGTAACAGTGACAGTAGTAGTAGAAGTAGTAGTAGCAACCGTAGCAGTAGCACCAGTAGCAGCAGTAATAGTAGTTGTAGTAAGAGCAATTGTATTGAAAGTTGTAGTCATAGCAATAGTAGTAGTATTAGCAGCAGTAGTTAAAGTAGTAGCAGTAGTAGCAGTTGTAGTAGCAGTAGTACTAGTTGTAGCAGCAATAGCATTAGCAGTAGTAGTATGAGAAGTAGTTGGAGTAGCAGTAGCAGTTGTAGTAGTAGTTGTAGTAGCAGTAGTACCGGAAGCAGTAGTTGTTGTTGTGGTACTAGTAGCTGTAGCAACAGTAGTAGTAGTAGCAACATTAGTAGTAGTAGTTGTAGTTTTAGGAGAAGTAGTAGTACTAGTAGTAGTAGTAGTAGTAGTAGTAGTACTAATAGTAGTAGTAGTAGTAGTAGCAGCAGTAGCAGCAGTAGTAGTAGTAGTAGTAGTAGTACTAGTAGTTGTAGTGGAAGTAGCATGAGGAGTAGTAGTAGTAGTAGCAGTAGCAGTAGTTATTGTTGTAGCAGTAGTAATTGTAGTAGCAGTAGCAGTAGTAGTAGTTGTAGTGGTAATAGTAGTTGTAGTAGTTGGAGCGGTAGTAGTTGTAGTAGTAGTTGTTGTTGGAATATTAGTAGCAGTAGCAGTAGCAGCAGCAGTCATAGTACCGGTAGCAAAAGTGGCCGTTGTTGGAGTAGTAGTAGTAGAAGCAATAGTAGCAGTAGTTGTAGTCGTGGCGGTAGAAGTAGTAGTAGTAGTACTAGTAGTAGTCGTAGCAATAGTAGTAAGGGCAGCAGTAGTAGTAGTAGTGACTGTATAAGTAGCAGTCATTGTAATTGTTGTAATTGTGGTAGGAAAAGTCGTAGTAGCAGCTGTAGTAGTTGTTATAGTAGTAGTAGTAGTAGTTGCAGTAGTAATTGTAGTAGGAATAGTGGTGGTAGTAGTAGTAGTAGTAGTAGCAGCAGCACTTGTAGCAACAGTAGTAGTCGCACTAGTAGTAGTTGTACTAATAGTAGCAGTAGTCGTAGTAGCAGGAGTAGTAGTAGTTGTTATAGTGATAGTAGTATTAGTAATAGTAGTAGTAGGAGTAGCAATAGTATCAGTAGTAGTAGTAGTAGAATTGGTAGTAGCACTAGCAGTAATAGTAGCAATATTAGTAGGTATAGTGGTAGTAGCATTAGTAGTAGTTGTTGTTGTTGCAGTAGTAGCAGTAGCAATATTAGTAGGTCTAGTAGTTGTAGCATTAGCAGTAGTAGTTGCAGCAGTAGTAGTAGCAATCACAGTAGTAATAGTAGCAGCAGCAGTTGTAGTAGAAATAGTTGTCATAGCAGTAGTAGCAACAGTAGCAGCAGTAACAGTAGAAATAGTAGTAGATATGGTATTTGTAGCATTAGTAGTAGTAATAGCATGAGTGGTAGTAGTAGTTGTAGTAGAAGTAGTAGTAGTTTTAGTGGTAGTTGTACAAGGAGTTATTGT
Organism: Trichopus zeylanicus subsp. travancoricus; assembly: GCA_005019695.1. Classification (NCBI taxonomy): domain Eukaryota; kingdom Viridiplantae; phylum Streptophyta; class Magnoliopsida; order Dioscoreales; family Dioscoreaceae; genus Trichopus; species Trichopus zeylanicus. Next base: position 195,379 of record RXID01021752.1, read on the forward strand.
AGTTGTTGTAGTAGCAATAGTAGCCGTAATAGTAGTAGCAGTAGGGCAGCAGTAGTAGTTGTAGTACTAGTAGAAGTAGTACTAGTAGCAATACAGCTGTGGTAGCAGTAGTGGTGGTCGCAGTAGGAGCAATTGCAGTAGTAGTAGTAGAAGATATAGCAGTCGCAGTAGTAGTTGTTGTAGTAGCAGTTGCATTAGTAGTAGTAGTAAGAGAAGTAATAGTAGCAGTAGTAGTACTAGGAGTAGTAGTAGTAGTAATAGTAGTAATGTGGTGGCAATTTTGTTGATGCTCCTGCAATAGTTGAAGTAGTTGTTGTAGTTGTCATAGTAGTAGTAGTAGTTGTAGCAGTTGTAGTTGTAGTAGTAGTTGTAGTAGTAGTAGCAGTAGTTGTAGTAGTACTAGTAGTTGTTGTTGTTATAGAAGCAGAAGCAATAGTAGCAGTAGTTGTTATAGTAGATTTAGTAGCAGTGGTAATAGCAATAATTGTAGTAGTAGTAGAAGTAGTAGTAGTAGTCGCCATTCTTGTATTAGTTGTGTTGGTAGTAGCAGAAGTAGTAGCCGCAGCAGTAGCCGCAATAGTGATAGTAGCAGCAGCAGTAGGAATAGTAGCGATTGTAGCAGTGGTAGTAGTTTTAGTAACTGTTGTCGGAGTAGTCTTAGCAGTAGCAATAGTAGCGATACTCCCAATTGTAGTAGTAGTAACAGTAGTGGAGGTATTATTTGTACTAGTAGTATCTGTACTCATAGTACTCGAAGTAATAGTAGTAGTTGGGAAAGTCGAGTATAGTTGTAGCAGTAGTAGTGATTGTGGTAGTAGTAGTAGTAGTGGAAGTAGTAGTCGTTATAATTGTAGCAGCAGCAGTAGTAGTAGGAGAAATAGAGTAGTAGCAGTAGCAATAGTCATAGTAGCAGTAGCTGTATTAGTAGTAGTGGTGGTTCTAGCAGAAGTAGCAGCAGCAGCAATAGTAGTAGTAACAGAAAGAGAAGTAGTAGCAGTAATAGTAGTAGTAGTAATAGTAGGAATAGTAGCGATAGTAGGAATTGTAGTAGTAGTTGTTGTAGTATGAGTTGTAGTAGGAGTAATCGTAGGAGTAGTAGTGGTGGTGGGGGTAGGAACTTTAGCTGTAGTAGCAGGAGTTGTAATAGTAGTAGCTATAGTAGTATTAGCAGTAGTAGTAGTAGTAGTCATACTAGTATTAGAACTATTTGTAGTGGTACTAGTAGTAGTAGTAGTAGAAGTAGTTGCAGTAGTACCAGTAGTAATCGAAGCAAAACAAGTAGTAGTAGCAGTTGTTGCAGTAGCAGAAGTAGTAGTGGGAGAACTAGTTGGAGTAGTAGCAGTGGTAGCAACAATTATACTTGTAGTAGTAGTGGTGGTAGCAGTAGTACTGGTAGTAGCTGTAGTAGCAGCAGTAGTTGCAGTAGTGGTAGTGGTAGTTGCAGCAGTAGCAGAAGTAGTAGTGGTACTAGTAGTAGTAATATTAAAAGTTGTAGTAGTAGTATTATTAGTAGTAATAGTAGTACTTCGAGTAGCAGCAGCAACAACAGTAGTACTAGGAGTAATAGCGGTAGTAGCCGTAGTAGCAGAAGTAGCAATAGTAGCAATAAAAACTGTAAGAGATGTAGTTGAAGCAATAGCAGTGTTGGTAGTAGTAGAAGCAGATGTAGTAGTAGCTGTAGGGCTAATAGTTTTAGGAGTAGTAGTAGTTGTTGTAGCAGTAGTAGTTGTAGTGGTAGTGATAGTAACAGTAGTAGTAGTAGTAGATGTAATAGTAGTTGTACCCGTAGAAGTTCTAGGAGTAGTAGTAGTAGTAATAGTAGTAACAACATTAGTAGTAGTAGTATTAGTAGTATTGGTAGTAGCAGTTATTGTAGTAGCAACAACTATAGCAACAGCAGTAGTAGCAGCAGCAATAGCATTAATAGGAGTGGTAGTCGCATTAGTAGTATTAGCTGTAGTAGTATTAACCACAGTAGGAGTAGCAGTAGTAATAGTTGCAGAAGTAGTACTAGTATAGTAGTGATGCTAGCGGTAGTAGTACCAGCAGCAGTAGTAGTAATAGTAGTAGAAGCAGTAGTAGTACTAGTGGTAGTACTTATGGTAGTAGTAGTAGCTGTAGTAACAGTAGGAGCAGTAATAATAGTAGTATTATTAGCGGGAATAGTAGCAGTAGTAGCAGCAGCAATAGTAGTAGTAGTAGTAGCAGTAGTAGTAGCAGTTACAGTAGTAGTAGAAGTAGCAGCAGTAGTAGTAGGTGATGTAGCAGAAGTAGTAGTAGTAGTTGTTGTAGTGGTAATAGTAGTACTTGTAGCAGTAGTAGCTGTAGTAGCAGTAGTAGTAATAGCAGTAGTAGCCTTAGTAGTGACAGTATCAGCAGCAGCAGCAGCAGTAGTAGTAGTAGAAGCTGTAGTAGTAGTAGTAGAAGTTATAGGTGTAGTAGTTGTAGTAGCAACAGCAGTAGTAGTAGGAGGAGGAGGAGGAGTAGTAGTAGTAGCAGTAGTAGTAGTATTAGTAGTAGTAGTAGCAGTAGTAGTAGTAGTAGCAGTAGCAGTAGTAGCAGTAGTATTAGAAGTAGATGTATCGGTAGTAATTATAGTTGTAGTATTAGTAGTGGCAGCAGTAGTGGCAGAAGTCATAGTAGCAGCAGTAGCAGGAGTTGTAGGAGTAGTAGGAGTAGTAGGAGTAGTAGTAGTTGGAGTGGTAGGGGAAGTTGGAGTAGTGGGAGTAGTGGGAGTAGTAGTAGTAGTCGCAGTACTAGGAGTAGTAGGTGTAGTAGGAGTAGTAGTAGTAGTAGTCGCAGTACGAGGAGTTGTAGGAGTAGTAGTAGTAGTAGTGGTAACAATAGTAGATGTAGTAGTATTGGCAGTCGTAGTAGTAGTATTAGTAGGAGCAGTAGTAATAGTAGTAATAGTAGTTCTTGTTGTTGTTGTTGTTGTAGTAGGAGTAGTAGTGGTGGTGGTGGTGGTGGGGGTAGTAATGGCGGTGGTGGCAGGGTAGTAGTTGCAATAGTAGTAGTAGTAGTAGTAGTAGTAGTAGTAGTAATTGGAGCGTTAGTAACAGTAGTTGCTGTTGTTGTTGCTATTATCGTAGTAGAAGTAGGAGTAGTAGTAGCTGTAGTAGAACTAGTAGTAGTAGTTTTAGTAGTTATAGTAATAGTAATAGTAATAGTAGTATTAGTAGTAGTTGTTGTTGTAGCAGTAGTAGTATAGCAATAGGAATAATAGTAGTACGAGCAGTAGAAGTAGTAGTTGCAGTAGTAGTTGTAATAGGAGTAGTAGTAGGAGTAGTAGTTGTGGTTGGGGTAGGATACATAGTTGTAGTAGTAGCTGTAGAAGTAGAAGGAGTAGTAGTCGTAGTAGTAGTAGCAGTAGTATTAGCAGGAGCAGTAGTAGTTTTAGTTCTAGTAGTAGTATTTGCATTAGCAATAGTAATAGTAGTAGTAGAAGTAGCAGTAGTAGTAGAAGAAGTAGTAGCAGTTGTACTAGTAGTAGCAGAAGTAGTAGCAGTAGTACTTGTAGTAGTAGGAGCAATACTAACAGTAGTAACAGTAGCAGTATTGGCAATAGTAGCAGTAGGAGTAGTAGTAGTGGTAATAGCAATAGTCGTAGCAGTAGCTGAAGTAGTAGAAGTAGTAGTAGTAGTATTGTTAGTAGCAGTAGTAGCAGTAGTAGCAGTAGTAGCAGCAGCAGCCGATGTAATAGTAGTAGTAGTAGTAGATGTAGTGGTAGTAGTATTAGGAGTAATAGCAAGAGTAGCAGTAGTAGCAGTCGCAACAATGACAATATTAGTAGTAGTAGATGCAGCTGTAGTAGTTGTAGCAGTAGTACTAACAGTTTTAGGACTGTAATAGTAGTAGTAGTAGTAGCAGTAGTTGTAGTGGTAGTAGTAGTAATAGTAGTAGTAGTGGTAGTAGTAGTAGTTATAGCAGCCGTAGTAGATGCAGTAGTAGTTGTTTTAGTGGATGTGGTACGAGAAGTAGTAGTGGTACTAGTAATAGCAGTATTAGTAAAAGTAGTAGTAGTAGCTGTTGTAGTGGTAGCAGTTGGGGAAGTAGTATTAGTAGCAGTACTTAAAGTAGTTATAGTTGTAGCAATAGTAGAAGCAGAAATAGTAGTAGTAGAATTGGTAGCTGTAGTCGCAGAGCTAGCAGTTGCAGTTGAAGTTGTAGCAATAGTAGTACTAGGCAAGGTAGTTGCAGTAGTAGTAGAAGTAGTAGCAGTAATAGTACAAGTAGTAGTAGAAGTAGTAGGAGGAGTAGTAGTAGTTGTAGCCGCAGAGGTAGTCATAGTAATATTCGAAGTAGAAGTAGCAGAAGTAGCAACAGCAACAGCAGCAGCAGTAGTAGTAGTAGGAGTAGTAGGAGATACTTCCACTATTACTTCTACTTCTACTACAACTACAACAACTACTACTACTGCTACTACTACTAATACTGCTACAACAACTCCTACTACTCCTACTATAGCTACTGCTATTCAATATCTACCACTTCTAGTACTACTACTACTACTATTGTTGTTGTTGCTGCAACTACTATTGTTATTATTGCTACGACTACTACTACAACTGCTACTACTACTATTACTACTACTTCTACTACTACTACTACTACTACTACTACTACTACTACTACTACTACTACTACTACTACTACTTCTATGACTGTTTCTACTACTTCCACTACTATTACTATTACTACATCTACTTCTACTACTACACTACTACTACTACAACTACTACTACTACTACTACTTCTACACTACTACTACATCTACTACTAGTACTACTACTACTTCGGCTACTGCATCTTCTACTACTACTAGTACTAATACAACTAGTACTAGCACGAACACTACTACTGCTACTTCTACAATAACAACAACTACTGCTATTACCACTACTACTACTACTACTAATACTACTACAACTATTATTACTACAACTACTAGTACTCCAACTCCTCCTTTTACAACAACAACTACTACTACTTCACCTATGACTTCTGTTACGGCTACCACTACAATTACAACTACAACTCTTACTACTACTACTACTACTACTACTACTACTACTACTACTCCCACTTCTATTACTATTACAACTACTACTGCTACTTCTCCTACTACTACTACTACTACTTCTAATTCTATAACTACTACTACTACCACTACTACTACTACTACAACATCTACAACTTCTACTTCTCCAACTCCTACTTTTACAACAACAATAACTACTACTCCTCCTATGACTTCTGCTACTACTACCACTACAATTACAACTACTACTTTTACTATTACTACTACTACTACAAATACTACTACTACTATTACTAGTACTGCTAATACTACTACTACTAATACTATTACTACTACTACTGCCACTTCTACTACTACTACTACTACTACTAATACTGCAACAACAACAACTACTACCACTAGTACAACAACAATAACAACAACAACTACTACTACTACAACTACTACTCCAACTGCAACTAATACCACTACTACTACTGCAACAACTACTACAACTTCTACTTCAACTACTAATACTACTGCTAATACTACAACTTCTATTATAACTAAAACTACTACTATCACTAGTACTACTACTAGTCCAACTACTACTACCACAACTACTACTGCTACTATCGCTGTGACTATTACTACGACTGCTGCTACTTCTTATACAACTCCTACTACTACTACTACTGCTACAACTACTACTTTTGCTACTATTACTACTACTACTACTACTACTTTTGCTAATACTTCTGCTACTACAACTACAACTAATACTACCACAACTACTACTACCACAACTATTATTGCTACTCCTTCCACTACTGTGACTACTGCTACTACTACAACTAGTACTACTTATACTACTGCTACTCCTCTGACTCCAACTCCTACTCCGACTAATACAACAACAACTACTACTACTACTATTGCAATTACTACAAACTGCTAATACTCCTACTACTACTACTACAAGAAATATTACTAATACTACTGCTATTTCTACTACTACTACAAGAACAACAACTACTACTACTACGTCTACTCTTGCAACAACAACTACTACTACTACCAATTCTACTACAACTACTACTACTATTACTACTACTGCTGCTGCTACTTTTTCTACAATTATTACTACTACTACTACGTTTGCAACTACTACTACAACTACTGCTACTACTACTAATCCAACTACAACTCCTACTACAACGAGTACAATTACAACAACTACTATTATTACTGTAAATAGTATTACTACTAATACTACTCCTACTGCTGTTACTACTACTACAACTGCTACTTCTTCTACTACTTCCACTACTGCTGCTATTATTACTACTACTACTGCTACAACTACAACTATTGTTGCTGCTGCTGGTACTACTACAGCAACTATGACAATTTCTACTACTACTTTGACTACTATTATTACAATTACTTCTACTACTACTACTACAAGTACAAGTACCACACTACTACTGCTACTGCTACTTCTACGACTACTACTACTGCTTCCACTACTTGTACTACTACTACTATTACTATTTCTACTACTGCTACTACTACTACACAACTACTACTACTACTACTGCTACTACTATTGCTACTATACTACTACCACTACTTCAACTACAACTATAGCTGCTGCTGATACTACTACTAGTACTACTTTAGCTACTACAACAACTACTATTACTAGTAAAAATACTACTCCTACTATTAAAAACAATACGATTACAATTGCTACAATAACTACTACTACTACTACTACTTCTTCTTCTTCTTCTTCTTCTTCTTCTTCTTCTACTACTACTACTACTACTACTACTACTACTACTGCTGCTGCTGCTGCTGCTACTGCTGCTACTATTACTACTTGTACTACTACTCCTACTACTATAACTACTAATACTACAATTGCTACCTCTTCTTCTTCTACAATAACAACTCCTACTACTATAACTACTAATTCTACTAATACTACTACTTCTATTACTACAACAACTCCAACTCCTACGATTATAACTTGTACGACTACCACTACCCCTATGACTACTCCGACTGCTACCACTATAATTACAACAACAACAACTACAAATACTATTACTACTATTACTTCTCCTACTACTAATACTACTCCTATAACTATTATTACTACTACTACTACGACTACTAATGCTACAACTACTGCTACTGCAACTACTACTACTCCGACTACAACTACTACTACTATAACTACTACCACTACTAATATTACTACAACTACTACTACTACTACTACTACAACTACTACTACTAGTGTCGCTACTCCTTTTGCTACTACTTCCCCTAATACTAGTACAACTACTACAACATCTACTACTTCAGCTACTAATACCACTACTAGTACTACTACTTCTGTTACTACTACAACAACTACTAATACTCTAACTAATACTGCTACAACTACTACTGCTACTACTTCTTCATTTACTACAACTACTACTATAATTGCTACTATTACTTCTACCACTGCTATTTCTGCTACTACTACAATAACTAATATGATTACTATTACAACTACTACTATTACAACTATAACGACTACTGCTGCTGCGGCTACTGCAACTACCATTAATAGTACTACGTATACTATTTCTACTCCTACTCTAACTCCTACTCCAACTCCTACTACTACTACAACTACCACTATTATTGCTCCTGCAACTTCTACTACTGTTACTACTACTACAACTGCCACTATGATTACTGTTGTGACCACTATTATTTCTACTACTACTACTATTACTACCAACACTACTACAGCTACACCTACTACTACTCCTACTACTACTACTACTTCTACTATTGCTACTACTACAACTAGTACTGCTACTTCTACTAGTAATACTGCTACTACTACTGCTACTATTACTGCTATTGCTACAACCACGACTACTACTATAGCTACTTCTATTACTGCTACTAATACTACTGCTACTACTACTGCAACAACAACTGCTACTACTACTACTTCAGCTACTATTACTACAACTACTATTGCTAATACTACTACTAATACTACTACTACTACACTTCGACTTCTGCTATTACAACTACTGCTACCGCTACTACGACTACTACAACTACTTGTCCTGCTACTTCACTTACAATAACTACAACTACGACTACCCACACTATTGTAATAACAACTACTATTACTACTATTGTTGCTACTCCTACTACTACTCCTACTATTACTACTGCTACTACTACTACTAATACTGCAGCTACTACAACTACTACAACTACTACTGACTACTACTACTACTACGGCCACTTCTACTACAACTGCTACTACTACTATTGCTACTACAACTGCTACAGCTACTGCTACTATTACTACTACTACTATTGCTGCTACTACTACAATAATAACTACTACTATTATACTACTACTACTAGCAGTACTAATACAACTACTGCTATTGCTGCCACTACTACGACTACACTTACAACTACTCATACTGCTGCTGCTACTAGTACACCTACTACTATTACTGCTACAACCATTACTGCTACCAATATAACTACTGTAGCTACTAATCCTACAACTACTACTACTTCAACTAGTGCTACTACTATTGTTATTGCTGCTACTACAATTGCTACTATCGCTACTATTGCTTCTACTACTACTACTGCTACAACTACTACTACTACTGCTACTACTACTGCTGCTGCTGCTACTACTACAACTAATACTACTTCCACTACTATCAAACTACAACTATTGCTGCTACTCCTAATGCTTCTACTACTACCACTATTGCTACTACTACCACCACTACTACTACTAGTTTAACTACTCCTACTACTACTACTCATACTACTTCTGCTACTATGACTTCTCTTACTACTACTACAATAACTACTTCTACTACTACTACTACTATTTTTATAATTCCTACAACTACTCCTGCTACTATAGCTACTACTATGGCTACTACTACTTGCACTTCTACTCCTAGTACTACTGTTACTGCTACTACTACCAATACTACAACTACTACTGCTACTGCCACTATTGCTACTACTACTACTTCTACTACTACTTCTACTACTACTACTACTACTACCACCACCATTGCTACTACCATTATTACTACTGCTACTACTATTGCAACTACTACTAGGAATACATCGACTACTACTTTTGCTACTGCTACAACAATACAAATAACAACTACTACTACTACGACCTGAATTACTACTACTGCTACTACTACTACTACTCCTACAACTACTTCTACAACTACTGCTACTACTACTCCTGCTACTCCTACTACTGCTATGGCTACTACTACTACTCCTACTACTTGTCCTACTACTTCTCCTACTACTATGAAAACTACCACTACTACTACTACTCAAACTCCTACAGCTATAATAACTACTACTACTACTACTATTTCCACTACCTCTACTACTACTGCTACTACTACTACTAGTATAACTATTGCTACTGCTACTATTATTACTATTGTAACTACTGCTGTAACTACTCCTACTACTACTACCACTATAGCTGATACTACTACAGCTACTGCTAAAACTACAACTTCTACAACTACTACTATAATACTACTGCTACTATTACTGCTGCTGTTATTACTGCTTCCATTCCTACTACTAGTTATACTACTCCAATTGCTAGTACCCCTAGTAATCATCTACTGCTACTATTATACTACTACCTCCACTATTACTACAACTGCCATGTCTCATAATGCCTATCCTACAACTACTACTACTACTACTTCAACAACTACTACTACAACTATAACTATCACTACTACCTCAACTACGCCTCCTAATACAATAACTGCTACAACTGCTACTACTATTGCTACTATTACTACAACTTCTACTACTACGACTGCTATTACTATTACTACTACTACAATAACTACTACTACTATGACCACTACTACTACTACTCTCGCTGCTAATACTGCTACTATTACTGCTACTCCTACTGCTATACTTGTGGTAGTAATAGTAGAAGTGGTAGTAGTATTCAAAGTAGTAGAAGTAGCAGTAGTAGCTACAGTAGTAGTAGTAGTTGGACTTGTAGTAGTAGTGGTAGGAGTCATTGTAGAAATTGGACTTGTAGTAGTAGTAGTAGTAGTAGTAGTAGTAGTAGTAGCAGCAACAACAACAACAACAATAATAGTAGTACTAGTAGTAGTATTAGTAGTAGCAGTAGTAGTAGCTATAGTAGTATTAGTAGTAATAGTACTAGCAGTAATAGTAGTAGCAGGAGTAGAAGTAGCAGTATTTGTAGTAGTAGTATTAGTAGTAGTAGTAGTTGAAGTGGTAGTAGAAGTAGTTGTATTAGTAGTAGCAGTAGCAGTAGTAGTAGTAGTAGTAGTAGTCATTGAAGTACAAGTAGTAGTCATAGTAGTAATAGTAGTAGCAGTAGTAGCTATAGTAGTTGTAGTGTAGTAGTCATAGTAGTAGTAGTAGTTATTGTTGTAGCAATTAGACTAGAAGCATCAACAACATTAGTTGTAGTAGTAGAAGTACTAGTGATAGTAGTAGTAGTAGTTGTAATAGCAAAAGTAGTAATAGTAGTACTAATTATAGTGGTTTCAGCTATAGTATGTGTAGCAATAGGAGTGACATTTGTATTAGCAGTTATAGTAGAAGAAGTAGTAGCAGTAGCAGTGGCGACAGCAACAGTAGTAATACAAGTAGTAGAAATAGGTGTAGTAGAAGTAGCAGTTGTACAAGGAGTGGAAGTGTTCGTATTAGTACCAGTAGCAGTAGCAGTAATAGCAGTGGCAATAGTGGTAGTTGCAGCAACAGCGGCAATATTAGTGGTAGCAGCAGTAGCAGCAACAGTAGTAGTAGTTGAAGTAGGAGTGCTAGGAGTAATAGTATTAGTAGTAGTAGTAGGAGTAGTAATAGTAGTAGTAGTGTCAGTAGTAGTAGGTGTGTTAGGATTAGTAGTAGTGGTGGTGGTGGTGATAGTAGTAGTAGTGTTAGTGTTAGTTGTGGTAATACCCATAGTAGGACTAGTAGTAGTAGTAACAATGTGCAAGTTTTAGTAGTAGTAGTAGTAATAGTAGTATTAGTAGTCGTAGTAGTAATAGTAGTAGTAGTATTAGTAGTAGTGGTAGGAGCAACATCAGTAGCAATAATGGTAGTAGTTGTAGTAGTTGTTGTTGTTATTGTTGTTGTAGTAGTAGTAGTAGTAGTAGTAGTAGTAGTAGTAGTAGTAGTAGTAGTAGTAGTAGTAAGAGTAGTAGGAGTAGTGGTGTAGTAGTAGTAGTAGTAGTATTAAGAGCTATACTAAGAGCACTAGTAGCAGTAGTAGCAGACATTGTAGAAGTAATTATAGCTGTACTACTAGTAGTAGTAGGAGCATGAGCAGGAATAGTAGTAGTGTTAGTAGTAGTAGTAGTAGTAGTAGCAGCAGCAGCAGCAGCAGTAGTAGCAGTTGCTATAGTAGCAGCAGCAGTAGTGGTAGAAGTAATAGTAGTAGTAGTATTCATAGTACTAGTAGTAGCAGCAGTAGTGGAAGAAGTAGCAGTTGTACTAGTAGTAATGTAATAGAAGTCTTAGTAGTAGAATTAGTAGTTGTAGTAGCAGTAGTAGGAGTAGTAGAAGTAGAAGTAGTAGTAGTCATACTAGTTATAGTAGGAGTAGTAGGAGTAGTAGTTGTTGTTATAGTAATAGTCATATTAATAGCAATAGTTCTTGTAGTAGTAGTAGTTGTAGCTGTAATAGTAGCACCAGTATTAATGGTAGTATTAATTATAGTAGGAGTAATAGTCTTAGTAGTAGTGGTAGGAGTAGAAGTAGCAGAGTAGTATTAGTAACAGTAGTAATAGTAGTAGTAGTAGTAGAAGAAATAATACTCATAGTAGTAGTAGCAATAGTAGTAGCAGAGTAGTAGTAGTAGTAGTAGTAGTTGTTGTTGTTGTAGTAGTAGTAGTAGTAGTTGTTATTGTTGTTGTTGTTGTTGTAGTAGTAGTTGTTATTATCGTTGTTGTAGTAATAGTAGTAGTAGTAGCAGTTGTTGTTGGAGTATTAGGATTAGTAGTAGTATTAGTACTAGTAGCAGTAGCAGTAATAGTAGTAGTAGTAGTAATATTAGTTATAGCAGTGGTGGGGGTATAGGAGTAGTAGTCATAGTAGTAGTAGCAGTAGTAGTTGTTGTTGTTTTAGTAGTAGTAGTAACTATTGTAGCAGCAGTAGCAGTAGTGGCAATAGGGGTAGAAGTTGGAGTAGGAGTTGGAATGGGAGCAGAAGTAGTAGTAGTAGTAGTAGTAATAGTTGCAGTGGTAGTTGTTGCAGTAGTTAAAGTAGTGGCGGTAGAATTAGTTCAACTAGTAGTAGTAGAAGTAGTATCAGCAGTGGTACTAGTACTATTAGTAGTATTAGAAATAGTAGTAGTAGTAGGAGTGGTGGTGGTGGTAGCAGTAGTAGTAGTGGTAGTAGTAGTATTAGTAGTAGTAGTTGTAGTAGTAGTGGATGTGGTAGTAGTAATAGGAGCAGTTGTTACAGTTGGAGTTGGAGTAGGCGTAGTAGTAGCATTACAAGTTATAGCTATAGACTAGCAGTTGCAAGAGTAGTAGGAGTAGCCGTAGGGGTAGCAGTAGTAGTAGTAGTAGCAGCATGAGTAGTAGTAGGAGTACTACTACTACTACAATAACTACTATTGCTACTACTGCTATAGCTGCTACAACTACTATTGCTGCTTCTACTACTACGATGACTGCTACAACTACTATATTATGATTGCTTCTACTAGTAGTACTACCAAAAACAACTATTATTACCACTACTACTAGTAGTACCTCTCCTACTACTACTATTGCTACTACTAATGCTACTACTACTACTACTAGTACTACTACTATTTCTACCACTAAAATGGATACTACTACTACTGCTACAACAATAACTGCTACTATTACTACTACTACTACTACTACTACTAGGATGACCGCTACTACTACATTATAAATATTGCTTCTACTAGTAGTGACTACTACTACTGCTATTGTTGTTCTTGTTGTAGCTGCTGCTGCTATTGCTACTACTACTAGAACTACTACTACTACTATTGTTGCTGCTATTGCTACTACTAAAATGGCTACTACTACTACTGCGACCACTTCTACTAGTGCTACAATGACAACTACTACCGGTACTACTACTGCTACTGCTACTACTACTAATATTACTACTACTACTACTACTACACTACTAGTACTATGGTTGTTGCCTCAATTACTACAACAACTACTATAGTTGCTGCTAGTAGTAGTAGTAATAGTAGCTGTACTAGTAGTAGTAGTAGTCATTGGAGAAGTAATAGGAGTTGTATCAGCAGCAATAGTAGTAGTAGTAGAAGTAGTTATAGTAGTAATAGTTGTAGTAATAGCTATAATAGTAGCAACAGTAGTATTTATAGTTGTAGCAATAGCTGTACTAATAGTAGTAGCAGAAGCAGTAGCAGTAGTAATAGTATGAGCAGTAGCAGTAGTCACTATAGTAGTAGTAGTAGAAGCAGAAGTGGTAGTGGTAGTACTAGTAGTGCCAATTGCTATAGTAGTAGTAGTAGTAGAAGTAGTAGTAATAGTAGGAGCAGTTGGGGTAGTAGTAGCAGCAACAACAGTAGTAGAAGTAGAAAATGTAGTGGTAGTTGTACTAGTGGCAGTAGTAGTAACCATAGTTGTGGTAGTTTGAGTAGTAGTAGAAGTAGAAGTCATAGTACAACTAGTAATAGTTGTAGTAGTAGCCACAGTGGTAAAAGTAGTAGTAGTAGTCATTGTATTAGTTATAGTAGTAGTAGAAGTTGTAGTAGCGGAAGCAGTATTAGCAAAAGTAGCAGTAGAAGTTATAGTAGTAGCAGAAGTAACAATTGTAGTAGTTCCAGAAGTAGACGTAGTCGTAGTAGTAGTAGAAGTAGTTATAGTTGTAGCAACCGCAACAAGAACAGTAGTAGTAGTGGCGGTGGTAGTGGCGATAGAATAAGTAGCCGCCATAGTAGTTGTCATAGTAGTCATAGTAGTTGTAGTAGTGGTGTAGTAGAAGTTGTTGAAGTAGCTGTGGTAATAGCAGTAATAGAAGTAACAATAATTGTAGTAGCAGTAGTGCTCGCAGTAGTAGTATTAGTAGTAGTACAAGTATCGGTAGTAATAGTTGTAGATGCAGTTGTAGCAGCAGTAGCATTAGTAGTAGTAGTCGGAGTAGTAGCAGTAGCAATAGTTGAAGTAGTAGCAACAAAAGTAGTAGTAGGAGCAGAAGTAGAAGTAGCAGGACCTATAGTAGCAGCAGTAGTAGTATGAGTAGGAGTAGTAGTAGTAGTAGTAGCAATGGTAGTTATAGTAGAGGGAGTCATAGTAGTAGTTATGGTGGTAGTAGCAATAGCAATTGTAGTAGAAGTAACAATAGCAATAGTAATATTATTAATAGTAGCAGTAGGTGTAGTTGTAGTATTTGTAGCTTTAGTAGAAGTAGTATACATAGTAATAGTCATAGTAGTAGTAGTAGAAGTAGTAGTAGTAGCAATAGCAATAGTAGTAGCAGTAGTTGTTGCAGTAATAGTAGTTGTTGCAGTCAAAGTATTAGTAGTAGCAGGAGTAGTAGTAGTAGTAGTAGTAGTAGTATTAGTAGTAGTAGACGTAGTTGTAGCAGAAACAGTTGTAGCCACAGTAGCAGTAGTAGTAGTAGTAGTAGTCATAGTAGAAGTCGTATTAATGGCAGGAATATGAGTAATAGTAGTAGTAGTAGTTATTATTGATCTTGTAGTATTAGCAGAAATTATAGTTGGAATAGTAGTTCGAGTAGCAGTTGGAGTAGGAGTTGTAGTAGTAGTAGCAGTAGCAGCTGTAATTGTCATACTAGTAGTTAGAGTAGTAGTTGTAGTAGTAGAAATTATTATTGTTGTAGTTGTAGAAGTAGTAATAGTAGTAGTAGTAGTTGTTGTTGTTGTAGTAGTAGAAGTAGTAGCTAGAGTAGTAGTAGTAGTGGTAGTAGCATTCGTAGTAGTAGGAGGAGTAGTAGTAGTAGTAGTAGAAGGAGTAGTTGTTGTAGTCGTAAGAGTAGTAGATGTAGTAAAAGTAGTAGTAGTAGCGATAGTAGTAGCAACAGGAGTAGTAGTAGTAGTAGTCGTTGTTGTTGTTGTTGTTGTTGTTGTAGTAGTAGTAGTAGTATTAATAGCTGCAGCAGTAGTATTAGAAGTAGTAGTAGCAGAAATATTAGTTGTAGTAGTCACAGTAGTAGTGTTAGTAGTAGTAGCAGTAACAGTAGTACCAGCAATCGTCGTAGTAATAGTTGTAGTAGTATTAGGAGTGGTAGTTGAAGTAGTAGAAGTTATAATAGTAGTAGTA
>RXID01021752.1:213295-276515 GCA_005019695.1 Trichopus zeylanicus subsp. travancoricus
AGTAATAGTCAAACTAGTAGTTGGAGTTGTTAGAATTGTTAGTAGTAGTAGTAGTAGTAGTAGTAGTAGTAGCCATATCAGTAGTAGTAGTAGTCGTAGTAGTAGTAGAAGTAGTAGTAGGAGTAATAGTAGTAGATGTAGGAGTAGTAGTAGTAGGTGTACTAGTAGTAGCAGTAGTTGTAGTAGTAGTAGTAGAAGAAGTAGTAGTTGTAGTAGAAGTAGTAGCGGTAGTAGTGATACTAGTAGCAGTAGGAGTTGTAGTAGTAGTAGTAGTATTATTAGTAGTAGCAGTGGTAGGAATAGGTGTAGTCATAGTTGTAGTAGTAGTAGTAACAATAGCAGGAATACTATTATTAGTAGTACATTTAGGGGTAATACAATTAGTAGTAATAGTAGTAGTAGTAGCAGTTGTTGTTGTTGTTGTTGTTGTTGTTGTAGTAGTAGTAGTAGTAGCAATAGTAGGATTTAGTGTAGTAGTAGTAGTAGTAGGAGGAGGAGGAGGAGGAGGAATGGTAGTGGTAGTATTCGTAGGGGTAGGAGTCTGAGTAGTATTAAGTGTAGTAGTAGTCGCAATAGTAGTAGTAGCAGGAGTGGCCAAAATTGTAGTAGTGGTTGTAGCAGACGTAGTAGGTGTAGTAGTTGTGGCATTCATAGTAGCAGTTGTACTAGGAATAGCGGTAGCTATTGGGATAATAGTCCTAGTAGTAACAGTAGCAGCAGCAGTAGTAGTATTTATAGCATTATTAGTAGTAGTAGTAGTAATAGCAGTAGGAGTAGTAGTAGAAGTAGTTGCAGTAGTTGTGTCGCAGTAGCAACAGCAGTAGTAGGAGTAAAAGTAGTAGTATTAGTAGTAGTAGCGATTGTAGTAGTAGTAGTAGCGATTGTAATAGTAGTGGTAGAAGTATTAGTGGTTTTCATTATTGTAGTAGTACAGAAGTAGTAGTAGTAGCGGTAGTAGAAGTAGCAACAATAGTAATAGTAGCATCAATAGTCATTGTAGTAGTAGTAGTGGTACTAGTAGGAGTAGTAGAAGTTGTAGTACTAGTATTAGTAGTAGTATTAGTAGTAGCAGTAGCAGTAGTAATGGAAGTAGGAGCAGTAGTAGTAATAGTCGGAGTTGCAGCCGCAGCAGCAGTAAAGGCAGTACTTGTATTAGTTGTAGTAGTAGTAGAAGTAGTAGCAGTACTAGTAGTAGCAGTACTAGTAGTAGTAGCTATAGTAGTTGTTGCATCAGTAGTGGTAGTAGTTGTAGTAGCAGTAGTAGCAAAAGTAGTAGTAGCACTAGAAGTAGTTGTACTAGCAGTTGTAGTAGTAGCAATACAAGTTGTAGTAGTAGTAGTATTAGTACAAGTAGCAGTAGTTGTAATAAGAGTTGGTGCAGGAGAGGTAGTAATACTAGTAGTAGTATTAAAAGTAGTAGTAGTGTTATAAGTAGTTATACTAGTAGTTGTCATTGGATCAGTACAAGTAGTAGTAGTACTAGTAGTTGTTGTACTAGTAGTAGTTGTTGTAACAGGAATTGGTGCAGGTGTGGGGTAGTAGTAGGAGCAGTGGTAGTAGTAGTAGCAATAGTAGTAGGAGTAGTAATAGTATTAGTAGGAGTAGTAGGAGTAGATATAGAAGTAGTAGTTGTAGTAGTAGAAATAGTAGAACTAGAAGTAGTAGCAGGAGTAGTAGTAGAAGTAGTAGCAGTAGTAGTTGTAGTATTAGTGATAATGGCAGTACTAGTCGTAATAATAGTAGTAGTAATAACAGTAGTAATAACAGTAGAGTAGCAGTAGTAGCTGTAGTTGTAGTAGTAGTAGTGGTAGTAGTAGTAGTACTTGTAGTAGTAGTAGTACTTGTAGTAGTAGTTGCAGTAGTGGTAGTACAAGTAGTAGTAGTAGTAGTAGTATTAGTAGTAACAGTTGTTGTACTAACATAAGTTGGTGTAGGAGTTATAGTAATCATAGAAGTAGGAGTAGTAGAAGTAGCAATCAAAGTAGTATCTGTCGTAGCAATAATTAATTCAGAAGTAGTGGTAGTTGCAATTATTGTAGTAGTAGCAGTAGTAATAAGAGTAGTAGGAGCATTAGGTGTAGTAGTAGTAGTAGCGGATGTAATAGGAGTGGAAGTAGTACTATTTTTAGTAATAGGTATAGTAGTAGTAGTAGTAGTAGCAACAGAAGTAGTAGTAATAATTGGAGTTGTATTAGTAGTATTAGTAGTAATAGGTATAGTAGTAGTAGTAGTAGTATTAGTAGTAATTGGTATAGTAGTAGTAGTAATAGTAGCAACAAAAGCCATAGTAGTCATAGTAGTAACAGTAGTGGTAGGAGTAGTAGTAGTAGTACTATTAGTAGTAGTAGTGGTGGTAGTGGTAGTAGTATAAGCAGTGGTAGTTGCAATAGTTGTAGTAATAGTAGTACTAATGCAGCAGTTCTAGTTGTAGTAGTAGGAGTAGTAGTTGTAGAAATAGTAGTAATAGTCGTAGCAACAGTAGTACTAGTTATAGTAGTTGTTGTAGTAATTGTAGTTATTGTTGTTGTAGTAGCAGCAGTAGTAGTAGTAGTAGCAATAGTAGTATGAGTAGTAATAGTAGTAGTAGTTGTTGTTGTAATATTATTTGTAGTAGTACTAGCAGTAGTTAGAGTAGGAGTGCAAGTAGGAGTAAGGGCCATAGTAGCAGTTGTAGGAGTAGGAGTAGTTGTAGTAGTGGCAGGTAGAGGTGTAGGGGTAGTAGTTGTTGTTGTTGTTGCTGTAGAAGATGTAGTATTAGTAGTAGTAGTTGTAGTATTAGTTGTTGTAGTATTAGTAGTATTAGTAGTAGTATGAGTAGTATTAGTTGTATTAGTAGCAGTAGTAGTGGTAGTGGTAGTAAGAGTAGGAGTTGGAGTAATAGTAGTTGGAGCAGTGGTAATAGTAGTAGTAGTAGGAGAACTTGTAGTAGCAGGAGTTGGAGTAGGTGTAGCATCATTTTTACTTGTAATAGAAGTAGTAGTAGTAGTAGCTATAATAGTAGCAGTTGTAGTAGTAGTAGTGGTGGTGGTGCTAGTATTAGTAGAAGTATCAATAGGAGTAGTAGTGATAATAGATGTAATAGTAGTAGAAGTAGCAGTAGTAGCAGTAGTCGTAGTATATGTAGTAGCAGTAGTAGTAGGAATAGTAGTAGTTGGAGAAGTTGTTATGGTCGCAGTAGTGGTAGGAGGAGTTGGAGTAGCAGTCCGAATTGCAGTAGTAGTAGTAGTAGGAGTAGTAGGAGTAGAAATAGAAGTAGTAGCTATAGTTGTAGTAATTGTAGAACAAGAAGTAGTAGCAGGAGGAGTAGTAGTATTAGTAGCAATAGTAGTAGTAGAAGTTGGTGTAGTAGCAGTAGTAATAGAAGCAATAATAGTAGTAATAACTAATGTAAAAGCAGTAGTAGGAGTAGTAGTTGTAGTGGTAGTAGTAGTTGTTGTATTAGTAGTAGAAGTTGTAGTAGTAGGAATAGTAGTAGTAGTTGTGGTAGAAGTTGTAGTAGTGGTAGGAGTAGTTGTAGTAGTAGTAGTATTTGCAGTAGGAGAAGCAGCAGCTATTGTAGTTGTAGTTGTAGTAGTGGTAGTAGTAGTAGTTGTAGTAGTACCAGCAGTAGTAGGAGTAGTAGTAGTTGTTGTAGCAGTGGTAGTGGTAGTAGTGGTAGTAGTAGAAGGAGCAGTTGTAATTGCAGTAGCATAGTAGTGGCAATAGTAATAGCAGCAGTAGAAGTGTCAGTCGTAGCAATAGTAACAGTAGTAGTAGTAGTAGTAGGATAAGTAGTAGTAGTAGCAGCAGCAGTAATAGTAGCAGTAGCAGTAGTAGTAGTAGCTGTAGAAGTAGCAGTAGCAATAGTGTAGTAGTAGTAGTAGTGAAAGTAGTAGCTGCAACGGCTATCATAGAAATAGGAGTAGTACAAGTAGCAGCAGTATTTGTAATAGTAGTGGTAGTAGTTGGAGGTGAAGTAGTAGTACTAGTTGTACTAGTTATTGTTGTTGTTGTCGTTGTCATAGTAGTAGGAGTAGCAGTAGTATCAAAAGTTGCGGTAGTACTAGAAGTAGTAGTAGAAGTAGTAGTGGTAGTAATAGTAGCTATAGCAATAGCAGTAGTGGTAGTAGCAGCAATAGTAGTAGTAGTTGTTGTAGCAATAGTAGTCGTAGTGGTAGTAGTAGTCAAAATAGTTGTAGTTGTAATCGTAGTAGCAGCAGTAGCTATAGTAGTAACAATAGTGGTTGTAGTAGTAGTAGTAGTAGTAATAGTAGCTATAGTTGTAGTAGCAGTAATAGTAGTAGGAGTAGTTGCAGTAGTAGTAGTAGTGGTGCTAGTAGTAGTAGTAGCAATACCAGTAGCAGTAGCTATAGTGATAGCAGCAACAGTAGTGATAGTAGTAGGAAAAGTGGTCATTGTAGGTGTAGTAGTAGTAGTAATAGTAGTCGTATTAGCACTAGTAGTAGGAGTATTAGGATTAGTTGTAGTATTAGTAGCAGTAGTAGTAATAGTAGTAGTAATAGAAGTAGTAGTAGGGGTAGTAGTTGTAGTCATAGTAGCACCCCTAGTAAAGGTAGTAGCAGTAGCAATTGTACTAGTAGTAGAGAAGTAGTAGTATAAGTAATAGTAGTAGTAGTAGTAATAGTAGTAGTGGTAGCAGTAGTAGTGGTACGAGCAGCAACAGTAGTAGTAGTAGTCATCGTAGAAGAAGAAGTCGTAGTAGTAGTAGTAGCTATTATAGAAGTCATGGTAGCAGTAGTAGTTGTTATTGTTGTTATGTTTGTTTGAGTAGTAGTAGGGGTAGTTGTTGTTGCAGTAGTAGTAGTAGTAGCAGTAGTAGTAGTAGTAGTAGTAGTAGTAGTAGTAGTAGTAGTAGTAGTAGTAGTAGTAGTAGTAGTAGTAGTAGTACTAGTGGCAGTCGGTGTAGGAGTAGTTGTAGTAGTTGTTGTTAAAGTAGTTGTGGTTGTAGTAGTAGTAGTAGTAGTAGTAGTAGTAGTAGTAGTAGTAGTAGTAGTAGTAGTAGTCGTAGTAGTAGTAGTAATAGCAATAGTAGTTGTAGTAGTGGTAGTGGTCATGTTAGTAGTAGTAGTAGTAGTAGCAGTAGTAGTAGAAGTAGTATTATTAGCATTAGTAACTGTAGTAGCAGTAGCAGAATTAGTACCCGAAGTAGTGGCAAAAGTAGTAGTAGTTGTAGTAGCATTAGTAGTACTAGTCAAAGTTGTAGTAGTAGTACCAGTACCGTAGCAGTAGTAGTTGTGGCAAAAGTAGCAGTAGCGCTTGTTATAGTTGTAGTAGTAACAGTAGTTGTAGTAGCAGTAGTATTAATAGCGATAGTAGAAGTTGTGTTAATAGCAGTAGTAGTAGTATCAAAAGGATTAGCAGCAACATAGGTAAAAATAGCAATAGCAGCAGCAGCAGTAGTAGTAGTTGGAGTGTCAAGAGTAGTAGTAGGAGGAGGAGAAGTAGTTGTAGTAATAGTAGTAGTGGTACCTGTTGTAGTAGGAGTATAAGGATTAGTATTAGCATTAGTAGCTGTCGCAATAATAGTGGTAGTAGCAGTAGTAGTGGTAGTCGGTGTAGGAGTAGTAGTTGTTGTTGTTGTACTACTATTAGTAGTCGTAATTGGAGTTGGTGTAGGACTAGGGGTAGCAGTTGGAGCTGTGGTAGTAGAAGTAGCAGTACTCGTAGGAGGAGGAGGAGTAGTAGTAGTAGTAGTAGGAGTAGTAGGAGTAGATATAGAAGTAGTAGCTGTAGTAGTAGAAATAGTAGAACTAGAAGTAGTAGCAATGGTTGTAGTAGCAGTAGTGATAGTTGCAGTACTAGTCATAGCAATAGTAGTGGTAATAACATTAGTAATAGCAGCAGCAGTAGCAGTTGTAGTAGTAGTAGCAGTAGTAGTACTTGTAGTAGTATTAGAAGTTGTTGTTATAGTACTTGTAGTAGTGGTAGTACAAGTAGTAGTAGTAGTTGTTGTTGTTGTTGTAATAGGAGTTGGTGTAGGAGTAGTAGTAGTATTAGAATTAGGGGTAGTAGAAGTAGCAATAAAAGTAGTAATTGTAGTAACAGTAGTGATTGTTTCAATAGTAGTAGTTGTAGCAGTAGTAATAAGAGTAGTAGGAGTAGTAGTTGTAGTAGTAGTAGTGGTAGTAATAGGAGTAGAAGTCAAAGTATTTGTTGTGATAGGTATAGTAGTAGTAGTAGTAGCAACAGAAGTAGTAGTAATAGTAGGCGTAATAGTAGTAGTATTAGTAGTAATAGGTTTAGTAGTACTAGTAATAGTAGTAGTAGTATTAGTCGTAATAGGTATAGTAGTAGTAGTAGTAATAGTATCAACAGGAGTAGTAGCAGTAGTAGTACTAGTGGTAGTAACAGTAGTGGTAGCAATAGAAGTAGTAGTAGTAGCAATAGTAGTAGTAGTACTATTAGTAGAAGTAGTAGTAGTAGTAGTAGTGGTAGCAGTAGTAGTATTACTAGTGCTGCAGTTGTAGTTGTAGTAGTAGGAGTAGTAGTTGTAGAAATAATAGTAATAGTCGTAGTAGCAATAGTACTTGTTATAGTAGTAGTATTCGTATTAGTAGTATTAGTAGCTGCAGCAGTAGTATTAGAAGTAGTAGTAGCAGTAATATTAGTTGTAGTAGTCATAGTAGTAGTGTTAGTAGTAGTTGCAGTTGTAGTAGCAGCAGCAGTAGTAGTAGAAGTCGTCGTAATAAAAGTGGTAGTAGTAGTAGGAGTGGTAGTTAAAGTAGTAGAAGTAATAGTAGTAGTAGTAGTAGTAGTAGTAGTAGTAGTAGTAGTAGTAATAGTAGTAGTAGTAGTAGTAGTAGTAGTAGTAGTAGGAGTAGAAGTAGTAGTAGGAGTGGTAGTTGAAGTAGTAGAAGTAATAGTAGTAGTAGTAGGAGGAGGAGGAGGAGGAGGAGGAGTAGTAGTAGTGGAGTTGTAGTAGTAGTTGTAGTATAGGTAGTAGCAGAATTGCTAATAGTTGTAGTAGTAGTTGTAGTAGTAGTAGTAGTAGTAGTAGTAGTAGAAGTAGTTATAGTAGCAGTATAAGTTGTAGCAGTAGTGCTAGTAGTAGTAGTAGTTGTTGTTGTTGTTGTTGTAGGAGCAGTAGTAGTAGCATTAGTAGAAGTAGCAATAGGAATAGTAGAAGTTGTATTAGAAGTAGCAACTGCAGCAGTAGTAGTAGCACTATTAGTAGTAGTAAAAGAAGTTGTAGTGGTAGTAGTCGTAGCAGCGGTAGAAGTAGTAGTAGTCGTAGTAATAGTAGCCATAGTGGTAATAGTTGTAATAGTAGTAGCGGTAGTAGTAGTAGTAGTAGTAGTAGTAGCTTCGGTATTAGTAGCAAAATTTGTAGTTCTAGTTTTAGCAACTATAGTAGCAATAATAGTAGCAGCAGTAGTAATAGTACTCGTAGTAGTAGCTACTGTAGTAGTTGTCGTAGTGATAATAGCAGCAGCCGCAGTAGTAGTAGTAGTGCTAGTTTTAGTAGTAGTTGTAGTAATGGAAGTACTAGTAATAGTAATAGTAGTAGTAGCAACAACAATAGTAGCAGTAGTAGTATTTGCAGAAGTAGTAGCAATAGTACAAGTTGTAATACTAGTAGTAGTACTAGTAGTAGTACTAGGAGTAGAAGGTGTAGTAGTAGTAGAGCAGTAGTAGTAGCAATAGTATTATTAGTTGGAGAAGTAATATGAATATTAGTAGTAGCAATAGTAGTTATTGTAGAAGAAGTAGTAGTAGTAGTAGTTATTATTATTATAGGAGGTGTAGTTGTAGTAGTAGTAGTAGTAGCAATAGTATTTGTTGTTGTATTAGTAGCACTAGTAGTAGTTGTTGTAATAGTTGTAGTAATAGTAGTAGTTGTAGTAGTAGTAGTAGAAGTAGCGGCAACAGTAATTATAGTGGTCGTTGTAGTAGTAGTATTTCTTATAGCAACAATAGTCATAGTAGCATCATAGTAGATGTAGTAGTAGTTGTAGTAGTAATTGCAGTAGCAGTAGCACCAACTATATCAGGCAAAGTAATGGTAGAAATAGTAGCAGTAGTAGCCGTAGTAGCAATAGTAGTAGTAGTGTTAGAAGTAGTAATAGTAGTTGTAGTAGTAGTAGTAATAGTAGTGGTAGAATTGGAAGTAGTAATAGTACTAGTAGTAGTAGTAGAAGAAGTAGAAGTAGTAATACTCGTAGCAAAAGTGGTAGTAGTAGTAGCAGTAGTAGCTGCAGTAGTAGCTATAGTAAAAGTTGTAGAGGAAGTTGTAGTAGTGGCAATAGCAGTAGTAGCCGTAGTAGTAGTAGTGGTAGTAGTAGTAGTAACATTAGTATTTTTTGTTGTATTAGTAGCACTAATAGTAGTAGCTGTAGTAGTCATTGTCGTAGTAGCTGTAGTAGTAGTAGTAGTAGCAACAACAACAGTAATTGTCATAGTTGTAGTACTAGCCGTATTTGTTGTAGCGACAATAGCAGTAGTAGCTATAGGGGTAGATATAGTTGTAGTTGTAGCAGTAATTGTAGCAGCAGTAGCAGCCAAAGTAGCAATAGTAGTACTATTAGTGGCAGTAGTGGTAGTAGCAGCAGCTGTATTAGTTGGTGTAGAA
Organism: Trichopus zeylanicus subsp. travancoricus; assembly: GCA_005019695.1. NCBI lineage: Eukaryota > Viridiplantae > Streptophyta > Magnoliopsida > Dioscoreales > Dioscoreaceae > Trichopus > Trichopus zeylanicus. Next base: position 221,865 of record RXID01021752.1, read on the forward strand.
ATTGTAGTAGTAGATAGTAGCAGTGGTTAAGGTAGTTGAGGAAGTAGTAATAGTGGCAGTACTAGTTGTTGCCATAATAGTAGTAGTAGTAGTAGTAGTAGTAGTAGTAGTAGTAGTAGTACTTGTTGTAGCAGTAGTAGCAGTTGTAGAAGTGAAAGTACTAGTAGCAGTATTTGTTGTAGTAGTAATAGTAGCAGAAGTCATAGATGTAGTAGTAGTACTAGTCGTAGCAAGAATATTAGTCATTGCAGTAATAGTAGCAACCGCTATAGTATTAGTTGGAGTAGCATTAGTAGTATGAGTAGTAATCGTAGTAGGAGAAGTTGTAGTCAATGCAGTAGTAGTAGCATTAGTAGTGGCATCTGTAGTAGTAATGGTAGTGGTAGAAGAGGTAGTAGTAGTAGCCGTAGCAGTAGCAGTAATAGTAGCAACTGTAGTAGTTGTTGTAGTAGTTGCGGCTACAGCTCTTGTAGTGATAGTGTAGTAGTAGTAGTAGGAGTAGCAGTAGTAGCTGTAGTAGTAGCAGTACTAGTAGAGGTAGCAGTTATCATTATAGCAGTAGTAGTAGTGGTAGCAGTAGTAGTAGTAGCCTTGGTTGTAGTAGCAATTAGAGTAGTAGTAGTGGCAACAATTAAAGTAGTTGTAGTAGTCTTTGTTATAGTAGTAGTAGTAGTATTAATAGTAGTAGTATTTGCAGTGGTAACAGCAATGGTAGCAGCAATCGTGGCAATAGTAGCAGCAGTCATAGTAGTATTAATAGTAGTAGACGAAGAAGTAGTAGTAGTAGTACTAGTAGAAGTAATAGTAGTAGTGACAATAAAAGTAGTAGCAGTAGTAGTAGCAATAGCAATTGCATTAGTAGGAGTAGCAATAGTAGTAGAAGAAGTTGCAGCAGTAGCAATAGCAGTAGGAGAAGTAGCAGTAGTAGCAGTTGTAGTATCAGTAGTAGTACTAGCAATAGTAGTAGCAGTTGTTGTAGAAATTATATTGGAAGTAGTAGTAGTAGCACCAACTGTAGCAGCAGTAGTAGTAGTAGCTGTAGCAGTAGTAGTAGCAGTAGTTGTAGTAGCTGTTGTTGCAGCTATAGCTATAGTAGTTGTAATAGTAGGAGTTGCAATAATAGCAGTCATAGCAGTAGTAGGCGAAGTAGTAGTACTAGTTGTAGTAGTAGTAGTAAAAGGTGTAGCAGTAGAAGTAGTGGTGGTAATTATAGTAGTAGTAGCAGTAGTAATAATAGTAGTAGTGGTAGTAGTAGTAGTAGTAGTAGTAGTAGTAGTAGTAGTAGTAATAGTAGTAGTAGTAGTAGTAGTGGTAGTAGTAGTAGTAGTAGTAGTAGTATTAGTTGTAGTACTTGTAGTAGTTGTCGTACTAGTAATTATAGTAATAGTAGGAGTAGTTGCAGTAGTAGTAGCAATAGTAGTAGTAGTAGTTGTCGTAGTAGGAGTAGTAGCAGTAGCAGTAGTAGTGGTAGTAAAAGTTGTAGCATTAGTAGTGGTAGAAGCTGTAGCAGCAGTAGCTGGAGTAGTAGTAGTTGAAGTTGTAGTAGTACTAGTAGTAGTAGTAGTAGTAATAGTATTAGTAGTAATAGTTATTCTTGTTGGTTGTTGGAGTAGTAGTAGTAGTAGTAGTAGTAGTTAGTAGTAATAGTAGTAGTAGTAGTAGTAGTAGTAGTAGTAGTAGTTATAGTAGTAGTAGTAGTAGTCGAAGTAGTAGTAATAGTAGTATTTATTGTTGTTGTTGTTGTAGTAGTTGTAATAGTAGCAGTTGTAGTACTAGTAATAGTAGTAGTATTATTAGTAATAATAGTAGTAGTAGTTGTTGTAATTGTAGTAGTAGTAGTAGTAGTTGTTGTAGTAGTAGTTGTTGTAGCAGTAGTACTAGTAGTAGTAGTAGTAGTTGTTGTTGTTGTTGTTGTAGTACTAGTATAGTAGTTGTAGTAGTAGTTGTTGTAGTTGTAGTAGTAGTAATCGTAGTAGCAGTAGTAGTAATAGTAGTAATTATAGTAGTAATAGTAGTAGTAATTGTTGTAGTAGTAATCATTGCGGTAGTAGTAGTAATAGTTATTGTAGTAGTAGTAGTAGTAGTAGTAGTAGTAGTAGTAGCAGCAGTAGTCGTAGTACTAGTAATAGTAGTAGTAGTAGGAGTAGTTGTTGTTGTAGTAGCAGCAGCAGTAGTTGTTGTAGTAGCAAAAGTGGTAGTAGTAGGTGTTGTAGTAGTTGAACTAGTAGTAGTTGTAGTAGTAGTAGTAGTTGTAGTAGTAATAGCGTTAGTAGTAGTAGTAGTAGTAGTAGTAGTTGTAGTAGTAGTAGAACTATTGGTAAAACAACTACTACTATTACTATTACTGCTACTTCTGCTACCACTACTACTACTAGTTAAACAACTACTACTGCTATTACTACTACTACTACTACTACTGCAACTACTATTACTACTATGGCAACTACTACTACTACTACTGCTGCTGCTGCTACTACTACAGTTGCTACTACTACTACTAATGCTGCTACTACTACTAGTGCTAAATCTACTGCTTCGCCTCCTCCTCCTCCTCCTACTACTACTTGTACAGTAACTGCTACTACTACTATTACTAATGCGGATGCTGCTATTACTTATACAACTACTGGTTCTACTACTACCATTGCTACTGCTAATGTAACCACTATGGTTGCAACTACTATTACCACTACTACTGTAATTACTGCTACTGCTACTACGACTATAATTTCTACTACTAATCTTGCTACTACTACTACAAGTATTACTACTATTATGGCTACTACTGCTGTTGTTGTTGCTAGTATAATTATTACTACTACTACTATTACTACTGGCACTATCACTACAACTACTATTATAGCTATAATTTCGATTATTACTACTACCACTTCTGCTTCTGCTTTTGAAACTACTACTTCTAGTTCTGTAATAGTGTCTACTGCTACTTATGCTACTACCACCACTACTACTATGCTACTGCTACTATTATTACAACTACTACAGTTATTAGAACTACTACTACTACTACAACTGCTATTGCTTCTACTCCTAACACCCCATTTGGTATTACTTCTGGCACTACTTCTGCTACTACGACAACAACAAAGAAAATAACTACTACTACCATTACTACTTCTGCTACTACAACTACTACAGCCAAGACAACTACTGCAACGATTACAATTACCACAACTAGTAGTAGTAGTAGTAATAGTTGTAGTAATAGTTGTAGTAGTAGTTGTAGTAGTAGTAGTAGTGGTAACAGTTGTAATAGTAGTAGTAGTTGTTGTAGTTGTTGTAGCAGTAGAAGTCATAGTAGCAGTTGAAGATGTTGTTGTATTTGGAATAGTGGCAGAAGTAGGGTATGGGGTTGGAATAGTAGTAGCAAAAGTAGAAGTTGTAGTAGTCATTGTAGTAGTCACAGAAGTATTATTAGCAAAGTAGTAGTAGTAGTAAGAGGAGGGGGAGTAATAGGAGTAGCAAAAGAAGTAGTAGTAGTAGTAAGAGTTGTAGTTGTAGTGGTAGTGGTAGTGGTAATAGTAGTAGTGGAACTGGCAATAAAAGTAGTAGTAGCAATAGTAATAGCAGTAGTTGGAGTATTAGTTATATTAGCAGTAGTAGCAGTAGTAGTAGCAATAGTAGCAGAAGTAGTTGCAGGAATAGTAGAAGTAATATGAGTCATAGTAGTAGTAGTAGTAGCAGTAGAATGTGTAGCAGTAGTAGTAGTCATAGTATTATTGGTAGTATTGGTTGTATTGGTAGTTGTTACAGTAGTAGTAGTAATTGTAGCGGTGGTTATCGTAGTAGTAGTTGTTGTTCTTGTAGTAGTAGTAGCAGCAGCTATAGTGGTAGTTGTTGTTGTTGTAGTATTGGTAGTTTTGTTATAGTAGGAGGAGTAGTCGCATAGTAGTGGTAGTAGTAGTTGTAGTAGTAGTAGCAGTAGTAGTAGTAGTAGCAGTAGATGAGTAGCAATAGTAGTAGTACTAGTAGTAGTATCAGTAAGAGTAGTTGCAATAGCAGTAGGAGTACTAGTAGTAGTACCAGTAGTGGAAGTAGACATAGTAGTCATAGTAGTAATAGTAAGAGAAGCAGAAATAGCAGCAGTAGTAGTAGAAATAGTTGGTGAATTTTTAGTGGTAGTAGTAGTAGTGGTAGTATTAATAGTAGTAATAATAATGGTGGTTGGAGTAGTAGCAGCCCTTGTAGTGGTAGTTGTGTAGCAGTATAGTAGTAGTAGTTGTCTTAGTAGTAATAGAAGTAGTAGCAATAGCAGCAGTAGTTTTAGTAGCTGAAGCAGGAGTAGTAGTAGTAGTAGCAGTAGCAGTTGCAGTTGCAGGAGTAGCATTAGTATTGGTAGTAGTTGTAGTACTAGTAGAAGTAGCTGTTGTCGCCGTAGTAGTAGTAGTAGTTATTATAGTAGTGGAAGTAGTAGTAGTTGTAGTTGTAGTAGTGGTAGTAGTAGTTATAGTAGTAGCAACAACAGAAACAGTAGTAGCAGTAGTAATTGTAGTTGTAGAGGTAGAGGTAGTAATAGTTGTGGTAGTAGTAGTATTAGGAATAGTAAAACTTGTATTTGTAGTTGTAGTTATGGTAGGAGGTGGAGTCACAATATTAGTGGAAGAAGTTGTTGTAGAAGTAGGAGTAGTAGTAGTAGTAGTAGAAGGAGTATTAGTAGTAGTTGTAGTAACGAAGTAGCAGCAGCAGCAGCAGTAGTACTAGGTGTATTAGTAAAAGTAGTTGTAGAGGCCGAAGGAGTACTTGTAGTAGTAGCAATAGTCATCGTAGAAGTAGTAGTAGTAGTAATAGAAGTTGTAGTAGTAGTTGTAGTAGTACTAATAGAAACAGTTGGAGTAGTTGGAGTAGTAGTACTTGTTGTAGGGGTAGTGGTATTAATAGTAGTAATGGAAGTAGCAATTGGAGTAGTAGCAAAACTTGTAGTAGTAGTTGTAGCAGTAGTGTAGTGTTTAGTAGCTATATTAGTAGCAATAGTAACAATAGTAGTTGTAGTAGTAGTAGCAAGATGAGTAGTAGTAGGAGGAGGAGGAGGAGTAGAAGTAGTAGTTCTAGTTGTTGTAGTAGTAGTAGTAGCAATAATATAAGTAATAGTAGTGGTAGTAATACTAGTAGTTGAAGTAATGGTAGAAATTATTTTCGGAGTAGTATTAGAAGTAGTAGTAGTTGTAGTGGTGGTGGTGGTGGTAGTAGTAGTAGTAGTAGTAGTAGTCGTAGTAGTCGTAGTTGTAGTTGTTGTAGTAATAGTAGTAGTAGAAATTGCCATTGTGGTAGTAGTAGAAGAAGTAGTAGCAGTAGTAGTAGTTGAAGAAGAAGTAGTTGCAGCTGTTGTAGTAGTACTAGTAATAATAATAGTAGGAGTAGTAGTAGTTGAAGTAATAGTGTAAGTAGTTTTTGTAGTAGTGTAGTTGTTGTCGCTGTAGTAGTAGCAGCTACAGTAGAGTTAGTAGTAGTAGTAGCAGTAGCAGTAGTTGTAGTAGTAGTCATTATACTAGTAGCAGCAGGAGTACAGTAGTAGCAGTAGTAGTGTTGCGCTAGTAGTTATTGTAGAAGTAGAAGTAGAAGAAGTACTAGAAGTTGTAGTCGTAGTAGTGGTAGCAGTTATTATTGTAGTAGTAGTAACAGCAGCAGTAGTTGTAGTTGTATTAGTAGCAGTAGTAGTACTAGTAGTAGTAAGAGTAGCCTTAGCAAGAGTAGTTGTAGCCGCTGGAGTAGTAGTAGTAGTAGTAGTAGTAGTAGTTGTAGTAGTAGTCGAAGTAGTAGTAGTAGTAGTAGTATTAGTACTAGTCGCAGAATTTGTAAGAGTAGTTATTGAAATAGTAGGAGTACTAGTAGTTGTAGCAGTAGTCGTAATAAACGTAGTAGTCATAGCAGCAATAGTAATAGTAGTAGTAGTAGTAGTAGCAGCAGCCGTAGTAGTACTGGTAATAGTTAGCATATTTGTAGCAGTAGTAGTAGTAGTGCAAGTAATAATCATAATAATATTAGTAGTTGTTCGAGTTGTAGCTGTGCTTCTAGTAGTAGTTGTTGTAGTAGTGTAGTACTAGTAGCTGTATTAGTAGTAGTAGAGGTGGTTGCAGTAGCAGCAGTAGCTGTAGTAGTTGTAGTAGTTGTAGCAGGGGTAGTAGTAGTAGTAGTTGTAGCCGTAGCTGGAGTAGTAGTAGTACTGGTAGTAGTTGTAGTAGTTGTCAAAGTAGTGGTTGTAGTAATAATAGTTGTTATTGTTGTTGTAGTATTAATATTAGTAGTTGTTGTACTTGTAATAGTAGTAGTAGTAATAGTAGTATCAGCAGTAGTAGTTGTCGTAGTTGTAGTAGTAGTAGTAGTAATTGTAGTAGTAGTAGTACTAGTAGCAGTAGTAGAAGTAGTATTAGTAGTAGTAGCAGTGGATTAACTAGCAGCAGCAATAGTAGTACTAGTAGTAGTATTAGTAAGATTTGTTGTAGTAGTAGTAGGAGTACTTGAGTAGTAGCCGTAGTCATAGTAGAGGTAGTAGTAGTTGTTGTAGTAGTAGTAGTAGAAACAATTGGATTAGTTGTAGTAGTAGTAGTAGTAGTGGCAGTGGTGGTATTAATAGTAGTAATGGCTGTAGTTGTTGGAGTAGCAGTAGCAGCGCTTGTGGTAGTAGTAGTTGTGGTAGTAGTGTAGTAGTAGTAGCTATATTAGTAGTAGTACAGGTAGTAGCAGTAGCAAGAGTAGAAATAGGAGTTGTAGTAGTAGTAGCAAGAGTAGCAGTAGTCATAGTGGCAGTAGGAGTAGTAGTAGTTGTAGTTGTAGTAGTAGTAGAAGAGGTAGTTGTAGTAGTTGCAGTAGTGGTAGCAGTAATATAAGTAGTAGTAGCGGTAGTAATACTAGCAGGCGAAGTAATGGTTGAAATTATTTTATGAGTAGGAGTAGAAATAGTGGTAGTAGTTGCAATAGTAGTAGTAGTAGTAGTAGTAGTTTCAGTTATAGGGGTAGTAGTAGTAGTAGTTGTTGTATTAATAGTAGTAGTAATAATAGCAGCAGTAGTAGTAGTACTATAAGGAGTAGCAGCAGTAGTAGTTATAGTAGAGGTAGTAGTAGTAGTAGTATTTGCAGGAGTAGTAGTAGTTGAAGTAATAGTAGAAGTCATTTTAGTAGTAGTGTAGTTGTAGCAGCAGTAGTAGTTGTTGTAGTAGAGCTATTAGTAGTAGTAGTGGTGGTCATTATACTTGTAGTAGCATGAGTAGTAGTAGTAACAGTAGTAGTGTAGTAGAAGTTGTTGTTGAAGTAGAAGTAGAAGTAGAAGTAGTACTAGAATTTGTAGTGGTAGAAGTAGTAGCAGTTGTTGTTGTTGTTGTTATTAAAGTAGTAGCAGTAGTAGTACTAGTGGCAATAGCAGCAATTGAAGTGGTCATAGTAATACTAGCAGCAGTAGTAGTGGTAGTAGTTGTAGTTGTTGTAGTAACGGTAGTAGTAGTAGTATTAGTAGCAGTTGTAGTAATAGTAGGGGTAGTTGCAGCAGGAGTAGTAGTATGAGTAACAGTAGCAGTAGTAGTAGTAGTAATTGTATCAGTAGGAGTGGAAGTAGTTTTTGTAGAGCTAGTAGTAGTAGTAGTTGTTGTTGTTGTTGTTGTAGTAGTAGTAATAGTAGTAGTAGTAGTAGGAGTAATCGCAGAAGTAGTTGTAGTATCAGTTTCAATAGTAGTAGTGGTAGTAATCATAGAAGTAGTACTTGTAGCAGTAGTAGTTGAAGCTGCAATTGTAGTAGCCTCTATAATACTTGTAGTAATTGTTGTATTAGTTGGAGAAGTTGTAAGAGTAGTAGTTGTAGCAACAACAGCAGTAATAGTAGTAGCAGTAGTAGTAGTAGTAGTAGTAGTTGTTGTTGTTGTTGTTATAGTAGTAGTAGTAGTAGTGGTGGTGGTGGTGGTGGTGGTCGTAGTCATGGTGGTGGTGGTGATGGTGGTGGTGGTAGTAGTAGTAGTAGTGGTGGTGGTGGTGGTGGTAGTCATGGTGGTGGTGGTGATGGTGGTAGTAGTACTAGAAGTAGTAGTAGTTATAGTAGTAGTAGTGGTAGTAGCAGTTGCAGAAGTGGTACTAGCAATAAAAGCAACAGTAGTACTAGCAGAAATAATAGTAGTAGTAGTAGTAGTGGTAGTAGTATCCGCAGTAGTAATAATTGTAGTAGTAGTAGCATTTGTAGTTGCAGTCGTAGTAGTGGTTGCAGTAGTAGTAGTAGATGTAGTAGTAGCAGTAGTAGCAGCAGTTATAGTAGTTGCAACTATTGTAGTATTATTTATAGTAGTAGTAGCAATAGTCGTAGTAGTGGATGGAGAAGTTGTGGTAGTAGTAGTAGTAGTAGTTGCTGCAGCAATAGCTGCAGCAATAGTACTAAAAGAAGCAGCAGCAGCAGCAGCAGTAGTAGTGGTGCCAGTAGCAGCAGTAGTAGCAGTAGTTATAGTAGTAGTAGTTGTAGTAGTAGAAGCTAGAGTGGCAAAAGTAGTGGAAGAACTTGTAGTAGTATCAGTAGTGGCAGCCACAGCAGTTGTACTAGTAGTAGTTGTAGGAACAATAGAAGTGGTAGCATTAGTGTCTGTAGAATTATTACTAGAAGTAGTTGTGGGAGCAACAGTAGCAGAAGTAGTAGATTTGTGGTGGTAGTAGTATTACTAGTAATAGTAGCAGCAGTAGTAACAGCAGTAGTAGGAGTAGCGGTAGTAGCAGTTGGAGAAATAGTAGTAGTCGTGGTTGTAGTAGAAGTAGTTGTTGTTGTCGTAGTAGTACTAGCAGCAGCAACAGTAGTAGTATTAATAGTAGTATTTGTAGTAGTATTAGTAGCAATTGTAGTGTAGTAGTAGTAGTAGCAGCAACAATAACAGAAGTATTAGTGTAATAGTTGTTGTAGTAGTAGCAGTCGCAGTAGTAGTAGTAGTAGTAGTAGTAATTATAGTAGCAGTAATAGTAGTTGCAGCAACATCGTAGTTGTAGTTATTATTTTACTAGTAGTAGCAGTTGCGGTAGTAGTAGTGGTTATAATAGCAGTAGTGGATTAGTAGTAGCAATAGTACTAGTAGCTACAGTAGTAGTAGTTGTAGCGGTAGTAGTAGTGGTAGTAGCTGTGGTAGTAGAAGGAGACTTAGTAGTAGAAGCAGTAGCAGTGGTGGAAGTAGAAGTAGTAGTAGTTGTAGTTGCACTAGAAGTAGCAATTCTTGCACAAGTTGAAGTAGTTGTAGTCGTAGCAGAAGTCGCAGTAATAGTAGTAGCAGTAGTAGTGGTAGAAGTAATAGCAGAAGTAGTAGTTGTAGTATTTGTAGTAGTCATAACATTCGTAGTAGTAGGAGAAGTAGTAGCAGAAGTCATAGTGGTTGCAATAGTAGTAGAAGTAGATGTAAGAGCATAAATAGTAGCCGCTGTAGTAGTAGTATTTGCAGTAGCAGAAGTAGTAGTAGTAGTTGGAGTAGTAGCAAAAGTAGTAGTAGTAGTTTTAGTATTAGGAGTAACAATAGTAGTAGCAGAAGTAGAAGTGGTAGTAATAGCTGTAGTAGTTGGAGAATGAATACTAGCTATTGAGTTAGTAGTGGTAGTATAAGTTGGAGCTTTAGTAGTTATGGTAGTAGCAGTCATGGTATTAGGATCTGTAGTAGTTGTTGTCATAGTAGTTGTACCATTGGGAGCGCTTGTATCAATAGTAGTAGTCGTTGGAGCTGTATTATTAGGAGTTGTAGTACCAACAGTTGTAGAAGTAGCAAAAGTAGCAGTAACAGTAGTAGTAGGAGGAGTAGTAGTAGTAGTACGAGCAGCAGCAGAGTTGTAGGAGTAGCAGTTATAGTAGCAGTAGTTGAAGTAGTAGTAGTAGTAGGAGGAGTACTGTTAGTCGTTGTTATAGTAGCTATAGTGGGAATAGTAGCAGCAGTTGTAGTGGTAGGAGTAGTAGTAGCAGTTGTAGGAGCAGAAGCAGTAGTCGTAGGAGTACCAGTTGTATTAGTAGGAGGGCCAATAGCAGTAGTATTAGTAGTAGGGTAGTAGTAGTAGTAGTTGTTGTTGTAATAGTAGTAGTAGTAATAGTAGTATTAGTAGTAGTAGTAGTAGTAGTAGTAATACTTGTAGCAGTAATAGTAGTAGTAGTAGTAGTTGTAGTAGTAGTAGTAGCGATAATAGCAGCAGTAGCAGTAGTAACAGTCGTAGTAATTGTAGTAGTAGCTTTAGTAGTAGTAGAAATTATAGTGGAGGTAGCAATAGTAGCACAAGTATTAGTGGTAGTAGTTATCGCAGCCGTAGTAGTTGTAGTAATAGTAGTAGTAGCAATAGTTGCAGAAGTAGTAGTAGTAATAATAGTAGCAGTAGTAGCAGTAGTAGCAAGAGTCGAACTTGTTGTAGTAGTAGTAGTAGTAGGCATAGCAGTAGCAATGGCAATAGTTGTACTAGAAGAAGTAGTTGTAGTAGTAGTTATGGTAGAAATAGTGGTTGTAGTAGAAGTAGATATAGTAGTAGTTATAGTAGAAATAGTAGTTGTAGTTGTAGTAGTAGTAGTAGTATTAGCTGTAATAGTACATTAGTAGTAGTAGTATTAGTGATAGCAGTAGCAGCAGCAGTAGTAGTAAAGTGGTAGAACTAGTAGTTGTTGTTGTAGTAGTAGGAGCAGTAGTTGTAGTAGTAGACGTAGAAGCCGTAGTATTCGTAGAAGTCATTGCAGTTGTAGTAATTGCAGCCACAGTAGTAGCTGAAGTTGTGGTAGGAACAGTAGTAGCCACCTTATTACTAGTAGTGGTATTAGAAGTAGCAGTACTAGAAGGAGCAGGAACAGTGGTAGTAGGAGTAGCTGTTGCAATCGTAGTAGTAGTAGCCGTAGTATTAGTGATAGGTGCAGCGTGAGTAGTAGTAGTTGTAGAAGTAGTAGCATTAGTAGTAGCAGCAGCTGTAGTAGTAGTAGTAGTAGTAGTACTTGTAGTAGTAGTAGAAGTAGTAGTAGTAGTAGTAGAAGTAGTAGTAGGAGTTGTAGTAGGAGTAGTAGTAGCAATATTAGTACAAGTAGTTGGAGTAGCAGCAGTAGGAGCAGCAGTAGGAGCAGCAGAAGCAGTAGTAGTAGCAGCAGCAATAGCCGTAGTAGTAGTAGCAGCGACAATTGGAGTTATAGTAGTTGTGGTAGTAGGATAAATAATAGTAGTAGAAGTAGTAGTAATAGTAGGACTAGTAGTAGTAGTAATAGTATTTGTAGCAGTAAAAGTAGCAGCAGCAGTAGCAGAAGTGTTGGTAGTAGTATTAGCAGTAGTAGTAGTAGTAGCAGTGGTAGTGCTAGTAGTAGTAGAAGAAGTAGTAGTAGTAGGAGGAGGAGGAGGTGGAGGAGTCGCATAGCAGTGGTAGTAGTAGTTGTAGTAGTAGTAGTATTAGTAAGAGTAGTTGCAGTAGCAGTAGGAGTACTAGTAGTAGTACTAGCAGTTGAAGTAGACATAGTAGTCATAGTTGTAATGGTAAGAGAAGTAGTCATAGCAGTAGTAGTAATAGAAATAGTTGGTGAATTTGTAGTAGTAGTTGTTGTAGTAGCAGTATTAGTAAAAGTAGTTGCAGTAGCCGAAGGAGTACTTGTAGTAGTAGCAATAGTCATCGTAGAAGTAGTACTAGTAGTAACAGAAGTTGTAGTAGTTGTTTTAGTAGTACTAGTAGAAACAGTTGGAGTAGTTGGAGTAGTAGTAGTAGTAGTAGTGGTAGTAGTATTAATAGTAGTAATGGTAGTAGCTGTCGGAGTAGTTGCAAAACTTGTAGTAGTAGTTGTAGTAGTTGTGTAGTGTTTAGTAGCTATATTAGTAGCAGTAGTTATAATAGTAGTTGTAGTGGTAGTAGCAAGATGAGTAGTAGTAGTAGGAGTAGGAGGAGTAGAAGTAGTAGTTCTAGTTGTAGTAGTAGTAGTAAAATTAGTAGTAGCAGTAGTAGTTGCAATAATATAAGTAATAGTAGTGGTAGTAATACTACTAGTTGAAGTAATGGTAAAAATTATTTTAGGAGTAGGATTTGAAGTAGTAGTAGTAGTTGTAGTGGTGGTGGTGGTGGTAGTAGTAGTAGTAGTAGTCGTAGTCGTAGTAGTAGAGGTAGTAGTAGTTGTTGTAGTTGTCATAGTAATAGTAGTAGTAGTAATTGGAGTTATGGTAGTAGTAGAAGAAGTAGTAGCAGTAGTAGTAGTTGAAGTATAAGTAGTAGCAGCTGTTGTAGTAGTACTAGTAGTAATAGTAGTAGGAGTAGTAGTATTTGAAGTAATAGTGTAAGTAGTTTTTGTAGTAGTGTAGTTGTTGTCGCGGTAGTAGTAGGAGCAACAGTAGAGGTAGTAGTAGTAGTAGTAGTCATTATATTAGTAGTAGCTGGAGTGTAGTAGCAGCAGTAGTAGTGTAGCGCTAGTAGTTATTGTAGAAGTAGAAGTAGAAATAGTACTAGAAGTTGTAGTCATAGTAGTAGTAGCAGTTATTGTTGTAGTAGTAGTAGCAACAGTAGTTGTAGTTGTATTAGTTGCAATAGTAGTCCTAGTAGTTGCAGGAGTAGCCAAAGCAAGAGTAGTCATAGCAGCTGGAGTTGTAGCTGCTGTAGTAGTAGTAGTAGTAATAGTCGAAGAAGTAGCAATAGTAGTAGTACTAGTTGTAGTATTAGTAAGAGTAGTTGTTGAAGCGGTAGGAGTACTAGTAGTTGTAGTAGTAGTCGTAGTAGACGTAGTAGTCATAGTAGCAGTAGTAATAGTAGTAGTAGTAGCAGTAGTAGTAGTACTGGTAATAGTTGGTTTATTTGTAGCGGTAGTAGTAGTAGTGGAAGTAATAATCATACTAATAGTAGTAGTTGTTCGAGTTGTAGCTGTGATTCTAGTAGTAGTAGTGGTAGTAGTGTAGTAGTAGTAGCTGTATTAGTAGTAGTAGAGGTGGTTGTAGTAGCAGTAGTAGCAGTAGTAGTTGTGGTAGTTGTAGCAGGGGTAGTAGTAGCAGTAGTTGTAGCCGTAGCTGGAGTAGTAGTAGTACTGGTTGTAGTTGTAGTAGTTGTCTAAGTAGTGGTTGTTGTAATAATAGTTATTATTATTGTTGTAGTATTAATATTAGTAGTTGTTGTAGTTGTAGTAGCAGTGGTACTAGTAGCAGCAACAGTAGTAGTAGTAATTGTAGTAGTAGTACTGGTAGCGGTAGTAGTACTTGTGTTGATAGTTGTTGTTATGGTAGGAGGAGCCATAGTATTAGTGGAAGAAATAGTTGTAGATATTAGAGTTCTAGTAGTACTAGCAGTAGATTAACTAGCAGCAGCAATAGTAATACTACTAGTAGTATTAGTTAGAGTTGTTGTAGTAGCAATAGGAGTACTTGTAGTAGTAGCAGTAGTCGTAGTAGAGGTAGTAGTAGTAGTTGCAGTAGTTGTAGTAGTAGTAGTAGTGGCAGTGGTGGTATTAATAGTAGTATTGGCAGTAGTTGTTGGAGTAGTAGCAGCAGCGCTTGTGGTAGTAGTAGTTGTGGTAGTCGTGTAGTAGTAGTAGCTATATTAGTAGTAGTACAGGTAGTAGCAGTAGCAAGAGTAGAATTAGGCGTTGTAGTAGTAGTAGCAGGAGTAGCAGTAGTCATAGTGGCAGTAGGAGTAGTAGTAGTTGTAGTTGTAATAGTTGTAGAAGAGGTAGTTGTAGTAGTCGCAGTAGTAGCAGCAGTAATATAAGTAGTAGTAGCGATACTAATACTAGTAGGCGAAGTAATGGTTGAAATTGTTTTATAAGTTGGAGTAAAAATAGTGGCAGTAGTTGCAATAGTAGTAGTAGTGGTTTCAGTAATAGGGGTAGTAGTCGTAGTAGTAGTAGTTGTCGTATTAATAGTAATAGTAATAATAGCAGTAGTAGTAGTAGTACTACAAGGAGTAGCAGTAATAGTAGTTATGGTAGAGGTAGTAGTAGTAGTAGTAGTAGTACTAGTTGTAATATTTGTTGGAGTAGTAATAGTTGAAGTAATAGTAGAAGTCATTTTAGTAGTAGTGTAGTTGTAGCACCAGAAGTAGTTGTTGTTGTGGTAGAGCTATTAGTAGTAGTGGTGGTGGTAATTATACTAGTAGTAGCATGAGTAGTAGTAGTAGCACTAGTAGTGTAGTAGACGAAGTAGTTGTTGTAGCAGAAGTAAAAGTAGAAGTAGTACTAGAAGTTGTAGTGGTAGCAGTAGTAGAAGTTGTTGTTGTTGTTATTATAGTAATAGCAGTAGTTGTACTAGTAGGAAAAGCAGCAATCTAAGTGGTCGTAGTAATACTAGCAGCAGGAGTAGTAGTGGTAGTAGTTGTAGTTGTTGTAGTAACGGTAGTAGTAGTAGTATTAGTAGCAGTTATAGTAATAGTTGCGGTAGCTGCAGCAGGTGTAGTAGTAAGAATAACAGTAGCAGTAGTAGTAGTAGTAATTGTAGCAGTAGCAGTGGAAGTAGTTTTTGTAGAACTAGTAGTAGTAGTAGTAGTAGTAGTAGTAGTAGTAGTAGTAGTAATCGCAGTAGTAGTTGTAGTATCAGTTTCAGTAGTAGTAGCAGTAGTAATCGTAGTAGCACTTGTAGTAGTAGTATCTGAAGCTACAATTGTAGTAGTCGCTATAATACTTATAGCAATTGTTGTATTAGTTGGAGAAGTTGTAAGAGTAGTAGTTGTAGCAACAACAGCAGTAATAGTAGTAGTAGTAGTAGTACTAGTAGTAGTAGTAGTAGTAGTAGTAGTAGTAGTAGTGGTGGTAGTCATGGTGGTGGTGGTGATGGTAGTAGTAGTAGTAGTAGAAGTAGTAGTTATAATAGTAGTAGTGGTAGTAGTAGTTGCAGTAGTGGTACTAGCAATAGAAGCAACAGTAGTACTAGCACAAATAATAGTAGTAGCAGTAGTAGTGGTAGTAGTATCCGCAGTAGTGATAATTGTAGTAGTAGTAGCATTTGTAGTTGTAGTCGTAGTAGTGGTTGCAGTCGTAGTAGTAGATGTAGTAGTAGCAGTTATAGTAGTTGTAGCTGTTGTGGTATTATTTATAGTAGTAGTAGCAATAGTAGTAGTAGTGGGTGGAGAAGTTGTGGTAGTAGTAGTTGTAGTAGTTGTCGCGGCAATAGTTGCAACAGTAGTACTAAAAGTAGTAGCACTAGCAGTAGTAGTACCAGTAGCGGCATAGTAATAGTAGCAATAGTGGCAGTAGTTATCGCAACAATAGTTGTAGTAGCAGAATCTGGAGTAGGAAAAGTAGTGGAAGAAGTTGTAGTAGTATCAGTAGTGGTAGCCACAGTAGTTGTATTAGTAGTAGTTGCAGGAACAGCAGAAGCAGTAGCATTAGTGTCTGTAGAATTATTACTTGAAGTAGTAGTAGGAGCAACAAAAGTTGAAGTAGTAGAATTTGTGGTGGTAGTAGTATTACAAGTAGTAGTAGTAGTAGTGGTAGTAGTAGTACTAGTAGTAGTGGTGGTAGTAGCAGTAGTAGTAGTAGGAGTAGCAGTAGTAGTAGTAGTGGTGAGAGTAGCAGTAGTAGTAGTGGTAGTAGCAGTAGTAGTAGTGGTAGTAGCAGTAGTGGTAGTAGTAGCAGCAGCAGCAGCAGTAGTAATAGCAGCAGTAGGAGTAGCAGTAGTAGCAGTTGGAGAAAGTGTAGTAGTCATGGTTGTAGTGGAAGTAGTTGTTATTGTCGTAGTAGTACTAGCAGCAGCAACAATAGTAGTATTAATAGTAGCATTTGTAGTAGTATTAGTAGCAATTGTAGTAGTAGTAGTAGTAGTAGTAGCGGCAACAACAACATAAGTATTAGTGTAGCAGTTGTTGTAGTAGTAACAGTCGCAGCAGTAGTAGTAGTAGTAATTATAGTAGCAGTAATAGTAGTTGCAGTAGCAGTTGTAGTTGTAATTATTATTTTACTAGCAGTAGCGGTTGCGGTAGTAGTAGTAGAAGTAGTAGTAGTAGTAGAAGTGGTAGTAGCAGCAGCAGTAGTATTAGTAGCTACAGTAGTAGTAGTAGTAGTAGCAGTAATAGTGGTAGTAGTAGCAGAAGTAGTAGTAGAAGCTGTAATAATAGTTGAAGTATTAGTAGAAGAAGCCATAGTAGCAAAAGTAGAAGTACTACTAGCAATAACAGTAGTATTAGTAGTCCTAGTAATAATAGTCACAGCAATAGTAATAGCCATAGTAGTACCTATAGTAGTAGGTGTGTTGTAGAAGTAGTAGTAGTAGGAGTAGTAGTAGTAGTAGTAGTAGTAGTAGTAGTAGTAGTAGTAGTAGTAGTAGTAGTGGTGGTAAAAGTAGTTGTAGTTGTAGTAGTAGTAGTAGTAGTGGTAAAAGTAGTTGTAGTTGTAGTAATAGTAGTAGTAATAGTAGTAGTAGTACTAGTAGTAATATTGTTAGTAGTTGCAGTAGTAGTAGTAGCAGCAGCAGTTGTAGTAGCTGAAGTAGTAGTAGTCTGATAAGTAATAGTTAGTGCAAAAGCAGAAATTATGGCAGCTGTAGTTGTACTAGTGGTAGTAGTAGTAGCAGTTGTATAAGTAGCAGCAACAACAGTAGTAGTAGTAGTAGTAGTGGTAGTAGCTGTGGTAGTAGATGGAGACGTAGTAGAAGCAGTAGCAATGGGGGAAGTAGAAGTAGTAGTAGTTATAGTTGTACTAAAAGTAGCAATTCTTGCACAAGTTGCAGTAGTTGTAGTCGTAGCAGAAGTCGCAGTAATAGTAGTAGCAATAGTAGTTAGAGCATGAATACTAGCTATTGAGTAGTAGTCATAACATTCGTAGTAGTAGCAGAAGTCATAGTGGTTGCAATAGTAGTGGAAGTAATAGTAAGAGCATCAATAGTAGCCGTTGTAGTAGTAGTAGTAGCAGTCGCAAAAGTAGTAGTAGTAGTTGGAGTAGTAGAAAAAGTAGTAGTATTAGTTTTAGTAGTAGGAGTAACAATAGCAGTAGGAGAAGTAGAAGTGGTAGTAGTAGCTGTAGTAGTTGGAGCATGAATACTAGCTATTGAGTTAGTAGTGGTAGTATAAGCTGGAGCTTTAGTAGTTATGGTAGTAGCAGTCATGGTATTAGGAGCTGTAGTAGTTGTTGTCATAGTAGCTGTACCATTGGGAGCGCTTGTATCAATAGTAGTAGTCATTGGAGCTGTATTAGTAGGAGTTGTAGTAGCAGTAGTCGTAGAAGTGGCAAAAGTAGCTGTAACAGTAGTAGTAGGAGTAGTAGTAGTAGTACGAGCAGCAGCAGAGTTGTAGGAGTAGCAGTTATAGTAGCAGTAGTTGAACTAGTAGTAGTAGTAGTAGGAGTACTGTTAGTGGTTGTTATAGTAGCTATAGTGGGAATAGTAGCAGCAATTGTAGTGGTAGGAGTAGCAGTAGCAGTTGTTGTAGCATAAGAAGTAGTCGTAGGAGTACCAGTTGTATTAGTAGTAGGGCAAGTAGCAGTAGTATTAGCAGTAGGGTTAGTAGTAGTGGTATGAGTTGTTGTAGTTGTAGTAGTTGTTGTAATAGTAGTAGTAGTAATAGTAGTATTGGTACAAGTAGTAGTAGTAGTAGTAGTAGTAATACTCGTAGCAGTAATAGTAGTAGTAGTAGTAATAGTTGTTGTTGTTATTGTTGCTGTAGTAGCAGTAGTAGTAGCGATAATAGCAGTAGTTGTAGTAGTAACTGTCGTAGTTGTTGTAGTAGTAGCTTTAGTAGTAGTAGTCATGGCAGCCGTAGTAGTTGTAGTAGTTGTAGTACTTGTTTTAGTAGTAGTAGCAATAGTTGCCGAAGCAGTAGTAGTTATAATAGTAGCAGTAGTAGAAAGAGTCGAACTTGTAGTAGTAGCAGTAGTAGTAGGCGCATCAGTAGCAATGGCAGTAGCTGTAGTAGAAGAAGTAGTTGTAGTAGTAGTTATAGTAGAAATAGTAGTTGTAGTAGAAGTAGCTATAGTAGTAGTTATAGTAGAAATAGTAGTTGTAGTTGTTGTAGTAGTAGTATTAGCTCTAATATTGCAGTAGTAGTAGTAGTATTAGTGATAGCATCAACAGCAGCAGCAGTAGTACGAGTAGTAGAAGTAGTACTTGTTGTTGTAGTAGTAGGAGCAGTAGTTGTAGTATTAGTCGTAGTAGCAGTAGTGTTCATAGAAGTCATAGCAGTTGTAGTAATTGCAGTCGTAGTAGTACAAGAAGTTGTGATAGGAATAATAGCAGCCGCCTTATTAGTAGTAGCGGTATTAGAAGTAGCAGTACTAGAAGGAGCAGGAACAATAGCAGTAGGAGTGGCTGTTGCAGTCGTAGTAGTAGTAGCCATAGTATTAGTGATAGGTTCAACATGAGTAGTAGTAGTAGTAGAAGTAGTAGCAGTAGTAATAGTAGCAGAAGTAGTAGGATTAGTAGTAGTAGCAGTCGTAGTAGTTGTAGTAGTAGTAGTACTAGTACTAGTAGTAGTAGTAGAAGCAATAGTAGTAGTAGTAGAAGTAGTAGGAGTTGTAGTAGGAGTAGTAGTAGCAGTATTGGTACAAGTAGTTGGAGTAGTAGTAGTAGCAGCAGCTGCAGTAGTAGTAGTAGTAGTAGCAGCAGCAGTAGCTATAGTAGTAGTAGCAGGCACAATTGGAGTTATAGTAATAGTGGTAGTAGTATTGGTAATAGTAGTAGAAGTAGTAGTAATAGTAGGACTAGTAGTAGTAGTAATAGTTTTTGTAGCAGTAGAAGTAGCAGCAGCAGTAGCAAAAGTGTTGGTAGAAGTGGTATTAGTAGTAGTAGTAGTAATAGTAGCAGTGGTAGTGCTAGGAGTAGTAGAAGTAGTAGTAGTAGTAGGAGGAGGAGGAGGAGGAGGAATTGTTGCAATAGTAGTAGCATGAGGTGTGTTTGGAGTAGTAGTATTAGTATGACCAGTAGTAGTAGCAGTAATAGTAGTAGGGGAAATTGTAGTAGTTGTAGTAGTCTTAATTGTAGTAGTAGTAGTAGTAGTAGTAGTAATGGGAGTGTAGTAGTTGTGGTAGTAGTTTGAGTAGTAGTCGTAGAAGTCGTAGGAGTGTCAAGAGTAGTACTAGTACTAGGAGCAGTAGTAGCAATACTAGTTGTGGGAATAGGAGTTGTAGTAGCAGTGCCTGTAGCAACAGTAGTAGTAGTAGCAGTAGTTGTAGCAGTAGTTTCAGTAATGGTAGGAGCATTAATAGCTTAAGTAATAGTTACAGTAGTAGTCATTGTAGTAGTTATTGTAGTAGTAGAAGTAGTAGTAGTAGGAGTAGCAGGAGAAGTAGGAG
Source organism: Trichopus zeylanicus subsp. travancoricus (assembly GCA_005019695.1). Classification (NCBI taxonomy): domain Eukaryota; kingdom Viridiplantae; phylum Streptophyta; class Magnoliopsida; order Dioscoreales; family Dioscoreaceae; genus Trichopus; species Trichopus zeylanicus. The sequence continues at coordinate 241,018 of RXID01021752.1, forward strand.
TTGGAGTAGTAGTAGTAGCCGTAGCAACAGTAGTGATAGGAGTGGTAGTTATAGTAGTTGTCGTGCGAGGAGTATTAGGAGTGGTAGTTGTAGTAGTTGCAGGAATAGTAGTAGTCGAGTTAGTAGTATTAGTAGTAGTTGTAGTATTAGTTGTAGAAGTAGGGGTAGTAGTACTTGTAGCTGAAGTAATAGTTGTAGGAGTTGTAGTAGAAGTAGCAAAAGGAGTTGTTGTAGTAGTAGTAGTGGTATTTGTTGTAGTTGTCAAAGTAGTAGCAGTGCTAGTAGTAGTAGTAGTCGTAGCAGTAGTGTAGTACTAGTTGCAGCTGCAGCAGCAGCTGGAGTAACAGTAGTAGTAGTAGTATCAGCAGAAGTCGTAGTAGTAGCAGTAGTAGTAGTAGTAATAGTAGTCATAGTAGTAGTAGGTGTAGCAATAAGAGTAGTAGCACTGGTGGTAGTAGTTGTTGTAATAGTAGGAGTAGTAGTTGTAGTAGTTACAGAAGTAGTAGTAGTCACAGTTGAAGTAGTAACATCAGCATAAGTAGAAGAAGTAGTAGTAGCATTAGTAGTAGTGTAGTACAAGTTGAAGTAGTAGTAGTAGTAGCAGCAGCAGCAGTAGTAGTAGTAGTAATAAGCGTAGTAGTTGTAGCAATAGTGGTAGTTGTAGTAGTAGTGTAGTAGTAGTATACTAGTAGTAGCAGTAGTAGTTGTAGTAGTGGTAGTTGTAGTAGTAGTTGTTGTTGTTGTTGTAGTAGTATGAGTAGAAGCAGTAGTAGTCATAATCATAGTAGTCGTAGTAGCAAGAGTAGTAGCAGTAGCAGTAGTAGTAGTTGGAGCAATAGCGATAATATTATTATTATTATTATTATTATTATTATTATTATTATTATTATAGTATAGTATTAGTAGTAGTAGTAGTAGTAGCAGTAATGGTTGTAGTAGTTGTAGTAGTAGCATAAGTAGCAGTAGTAGCAGAAGTAGTATTAGTATTAGCCGTAGTGTGGCTATAGAAGTATTAATAGTAGCAATAGCAGTTGTATTAATAGTAATACTAGTGGTTGCAGAAGTAGTATTAGTAGGAGTAACAACAATTGTACTAACCGAAGTAGTAGTAATAGTAACAATTGTAAGAGTAGTTGTGGTAGTAGCAATAGTAGTAGCAGCAACAGTAGTAGTTGTTGTAGTAATAGTAGTAGTAGTAAATGTAGTAGTGCAAGTAGTAGTAGTAGTAGCAGCAACAATTGTAGTAGTAGTAGTAGTAAGAGTAGTAGCAGAAGCACTAGTAGCAGCAGTAATAGCTATTATTGTTGCAGTAGTAGCAGTAGCAGTTGAAGGAACAGTAGTACTAGTAGTAGCGGTAGCAATTGGAGTAATAGTAGGAGTAGCAGTACTAAGAGTTAGTAGTTGTAGCAGTTGTAGTAGTGGTGGTTGTAGTAGTAGTACTTGTAGTACTAGTAGTATTTGTTGTAGTAGCAGCAATTGTGGCAGTAGTTGTAGTAGTAATAGTAGCTGCAAAAGTAGTAGTTGCAATAGTAGTAGTGGTAGTTGTTGTTGTAGAAGCAATAGCTATAGTAGTACTAGTGGTGGTACTACTAGTAGCAGTTGAAGCAGTAGTAGAAGTAGAAGTAGTAGTAGTAATAGTTGTAGTAGTAGTAGTAGTAGTAGCAGTTATAGTAGTAGTAGTAGGGGGAGCAGTAGTAGTGGAGGTAGTGGGGACAGTAGTAGTGGTGGTAGTGCGAGTAGTAGTTGGAATACGTGTGGGAGAATGAATATTAGTTGGAGTACTAGTCCTTGTAGTAGTATTAGTAGGAGTAGTAATTATAGTAGGTGTAGCAGTAGCAGTAGTGGACGTCATAGTAGTAGTAGTCATAGGAGGAGTAGTAGTTGTTGTTGTTGTAGTAGTAGTAGTAGTAATAGTAGCAGTAGGATTATTAGTTGTAGTTGTTGTGGCAGTAGTAGTCATAGTAATTGTACTATAAGTAGTAGTAGCAATCATAGTAATATTTGTAGTAGTAGAAGTAGTAATGGAAGTAGTAATACGACTATTACTCATAGTAGCAGTAGCAGTAGTAGTAGAAGTAGTAGTATAGTAGTGGTAGTACTAGTAGTAGTAGTAAAAGTAGTATTATTAACAGTAGTATTAGTAATTGTAACAGAAATATTAACAGTAATAGTATTATTAATAGTAGTAGCGAAAGTTAAAGTAGTTGTTGTAGTAGTTATAGTAGTATTACGAGTAGTAGGAGCATGTATAGTTGTAGCAGAAGTAGTAGTAGTTGGAGTAGTGGCAGTATTAGTAGTAGTAGTAGTAGTAGCATTAGTAGTAGTAGTAGTAGCAGGAGCACCAGTAGTAGTAGCAATAGTAGTGGTAGTAGTAGTAGTAGCAGAAGTAACAGTTGTATAAATAGTATCAATACAAGTAGTAGTAGTAGCAATTGCTGTAGCAGTAGTAATAGTAATAGTAGTAGTATTAGCAACACTAGTAGAAGTTCTAGTAGTAGTAGAAGTAGTAGTACCGTAGTAGTAGCAGCAGTAGTAGTGGTAGTTGTTGTAGTAGCAGTAGTAGAAGTAGCAGCAGTAGTAGCAGTAGTAGTGGTAGTTGTAGTAGTAGCAGCAGTAAGTAGCAGCAGTAGTAGCAGTAGTAGTGGTAGTTGTAGTAGTAGCAGCAGTAGGAGTAGCAGCAGCAGTAGTAGTAGCTGTAGTAGTAGCAGTAGTAGCAGTACAAGTTGTAGTACTGGCAGTAGGAGTAGTATTAGTAGTAGTTGTAGTAGTAGCAATAGTAGTAGTAGTAGTGGTATATGTACTATTAACGATAGTTGTAGTAGTAGTAGTAGAAGTGGATGTAGTAGCAGTAGTAGAAGCAACAGTAGTAGTAGTAGAAGTAGGAGGAGGAGGAGAAGGTGTAGGAGTAGAAGTAGTATTACGAGCAGTTGTAGTGGTAGTAGTTGTACTAGGAGTACTATTAATAGTAGTAGGACTAGTAGTATTAGAAGCAACAAAAGTAGTAGCAGTAGTCGTAGTAAGAGTGGAAATAGTTGTAGTAGTCAGAGTGGTAGCAATAATAGTAGGAGTGGTAGCAGTAATAGTTGTAGTAATAGTAGTAGTAGTAGTATCAGCAGTAATAGTAGTAGTAGTAGCAGCAGCGGCAGCAGTAGTTTCAAGAATAGTAGTAGTCGTAGTGGTAGAAGTAGCAGTAGCAGTAGTCGTAGTTGTGTTAGTAGTTGTAGTAGTAAAAGTAATGTTAGGAGTAGCAGAAGGAGTAGGAGTTTAAGTAGTAGTATCAGTAGTTGTAGTAGTAGTAGTTGTTGTTGTTGTAGTAGTAGTAGTAGTAGGAGTAGTAGCAGTAGTACAAGCAGAAGGAGTTGTAGTAGTAGAAGCAATAGGAGTAGTTGTAGTAGTAGCAACAGTAGTATTAGCAGTAGGAGGAGTTGTAGCAGTAGGGGGAGGAGTAGTAGTAGCAGTAATAGTTGTAGAAGTTGTAGTGGTGGTAGTACTAGTAGTAGTAGGAGTAGTAGTAGTAGTAGGAGTAGTAGTAGTAATTGTAGTAGTTATTGGAGTGGTGGCTGTGCTTGTAGTAGTAGTCGTCATTGTAGTGTACTAGTAGTAGCGGCGGCTGCAGCAGCAGCCGTAGTAGTAGTAGTAGTAGAAGTAGTAGTATTAGTAGCAGCAGCAGTAGTATTAATAGTAGCAATCTGAGTAGTTGTAGCAGCAGTAGTAGTAGTAATAATAGTAGGAGTAGTAGTAGTAGTAGCAGTAGTGGCAGTAGTGGCAGCAGAATTACTACTATTAATCTTACTCCAGCTACTACCATTCTAACTACTACTACTCCTACTCCTCCTACTACTACTGCCACTACTTATACTCCTATTACTGCTACTACTATCACTTCCACAACTGCTGGTACTATTATTACTATTTCTACACCTACTCGTGCTCTTGCTACTACTACAAATACTCCTGCACCCATTACAGACACTCCTAATCCTGTTGTTGCTGATGCTACTACTAGAACTTTTGCTACTACTTCTGCTGCTGCTATTGTGGTTACTTCTACTACTGCTTCTACTATTGAAGCTAATATCACTACTTCTACAACTGGTCTTAGTACTACTTGTCTTATTACTACTACCACTACTACTGCTTTTACTACTACAACTACTACTACTTTTGCCACTGCTGCTATTGCTAATACTACAATTGCTACGGTTGCTATAATTACTACGAATACTACTACTACTACTGCTGCTACTACAGCTGCTATTACTACAACTTCTACTACTACTGTTGTAGCTACTATTACAACTACTATTCTACTACTTCTACTACTACTACTACTACTAATACTACTACAACTACAACTACAACTACTTCTACGACTATAGCTGCTGCTACTCCTACTACAATAACTACTACTGTTACTATTTCTACTCCAACGACTATCATTACTACAACAACTATTACTTCTACGACTACTACTATTTCTGCTACTCCTACTACTGCTGCTTCTACTACTACTACAACTATTACCCCTACTACTACTACTACTCTTGCACCAACTCGCACTACTACTACAACTACTAGTACTAATATTACTACTACTGCTACTACTACTACTTCAACTCGTACTACTACTATTGCTACAGCAAGAACTACTACTACTACTACTAATACTACAATTACAGCAACAATACCTACTACTACAACTACAACTACAATTATCAATCCTACTGCTACTGCTATTGCAACTACTACAACCACTACTACTACTACAACTATTACACCTCCTAGTACTGTTACTACTACTGTAAAGCCTTCCGCTACTGCAACTGCTACTACTACTGTAACGCCTTCTGCTACTAGTACTGCTACCACTATTGCTACTCCTATTGCAACCACTACTACCACTACTAATACAAAAACTGTGCTATTGTTGCCGCTACTAGTACAACTGTAACTACAACTTCTCCTTTTACTGCTACTCCTACTACTAATACTACTACTACAACTATTCCTACTCCTAGTCCTACTACTACTACTTCTACTCCTACCACTACTACTAGAATTGCTACTACAACTACTCCAACTCTCATTACTACCACTACTACCCCTACACCAATAACTACAACTCCAATTACAATGACTACTACTACTACTACTACTACTATTATTACTACTTTTGCGACTAGTACTACTACTACTACTACTTCCTCAAATACTACTATTACTGGGACTACTACAATGACTACTACTATTACTACTACAACTACTACAACTATTATTACCAATACAATTACTACTACTACTATGACTACTACTACTACTACTACAATGACTACTACTACTACTACTACAATATTATTACAAGTACTACTACTAGAATTACAATTACTCCTACAACTACTACTATTACCACTACTAATACTAGTACTACTATTGCCACGACGACTACTGCTGCTGCTTCAACTACTACTACTCCTACTTCTACTATTACTACTGCTAATACGACTACTACTCCTACGATTACTACCACAACTCCTACTCCTACAACGAGTACTCCTACTATGACAATTACTACTACTACTTTTACAATTACTACAAATTCTCCCACCAAAATAACTAATACTGCTACTACTCCTACTCCTACTCCTACTCTACTACTCTACTAATACTACTACTAATGCTTCTACTACTCCTACTCCAACTTATACTGCTACTACTACTCCTCCTACTACTAAAACTGCTAATATTACTACTACAACAACTACTAGTCCTACTAATACTACTACTACAACTACTATTACTACAACTGCTACTGCTACTACTACTACAGCTAGTTGTACCACTACTCCCAGTCTTACTACTACTCCTGCAACAACAACTACTAATCCTACTCCAACCACTACTACAACTCCTACACCATCCACTACTACAACTAGTACAACAACAACAACAACAACTACTACTTCTACTATTACTTCTACTCCAACTCCTCCTACTACTATTACTACTACCAATACTATTATTGCCTCTACTGGTACTACTATTGATACTACTCCACCGATGACTACTATTACTATTACTACTACAATTACTTCTAATGCTACTACAACTACTACTCCTACAACTACTACAATTACTACTAATGCTGCTACTACTACAACAACTACTACTTCTACCACCATTCCTGCTGCTACTGCTACTATTGCGGCTACTGCAACTACTACTGCTGCTGCTGCTACTACTACCACTGCTACTGCTGCTGCTGCACCTACTACCACTGCTACGACTACAACTACTACTACTTCTACTATTGGTACTACTACTACTACAATTACTATTGCTACTACAGCGACTACAACTGCTACTGCTACAACTACTACTATAATTACTACTATTACAACTATTACTACTAGTACTACCACTGTCGCTGCTACTACTACTACTACTACTACTACAACTGCTACTACTACCACTACTATTACAACACCAACAACTACTACTTCTACTTCTACTACTACAAGTACTGCTATTAGTAGTAACACAACCAAAACTACTACGATAACTACTGCTACTGCTAATATGACTACAACTACTACTACTATTGCTTCTGCTGCTACAACTACTTTTATTGCTTATGCTACTGTGACTGTCGTTGCTACTCGTCCTACTACTACTACTACTACAATTGCTATTACTACTATGACTACTATACTACGACTACTACTGCGACTTCTACTACTACTCCTGCAACAATAGCTACTCTTGCTATTACTTCTACTATGACTAATACTACCACTACAAATGCTACTACTACTACACTACTACAACAACTACTAGTACTATAATTGCTACTACAACCACAACTGTTACTCTACTAATACTACTACCACTACAACAACAACTACTACTACTATTATCACCACTAATACCACTGCTACTCCTGCGACTACTACTTCCACTCCTACTGCTACTACTAAGATTAAAACTACAATGACTATTACTACTACTAATATAGTTAAAACAAATTCTCCAACTACGACCACTAATACTGCTACTACTACTACTCCTACTACTACTCCTACTACTACTACAGATACTACTCCAACTACTACTATTACTACTACAGCAACTACTGCTACAACGACTACCACTACTGCTACTACTACCATGCCTACTACTATTACTACTGTTACTTCTGCTGCTACCTCTACTAATGCTACTACTACTACTTCAACTACTACTAGTGCTACTACTACAACTACGACAACAGCTACTACTACAACTACTACAACTACAACTACAACAACAACTACTACTACTACAACAATTACTCGTGCTACTACCATCGCTTTTAGTACTACTATGTCTATTACAACAACAACTACTACTACAACTACCACTACGGCAACTACTAGTACCACTACTGCAATCACTAGTACAACTACTAGTACTACTACTACTACTACACCTACTACACCTACTAGTACTACTACTCCTCCTCCTACTACCAATACTTCTACTACTACTGCTATAGCTACTGCTACTACTACTACTAACAATAATACTACTACTACTATTAATACGACTACTACTACTACAATGACTACTACTACTACAACAACAACAACTACTACTACCACTACTACTGCTGCTACTACTACTGCACAACTACTACAAGTACTACTACTACAATTACTACTACTCCTACAACTACTACAATTACCACTACTAATACTACTACTATTGCTGCTACCGCTAGTACTGCTTCTACTTGAACTACTACTACTCCTACTGCTACTATTACAACTACTAATACTACTACTACTCCTACGACTACTACCACAACTCCTACTGCTACTACATCTCTCCTACTACTATGACTATTACTACTACTACTACAATTACAACAAATTCTCCTACCACAACTGCTAATATTGTTACTACTCCTACTCCTCCTACTACTCTACTACTTCTACAACCACTATGACTAATATTACTACTACTACTACTACCACTACGACTACTACTACTACAACGAATACTACTACTACTACTACTGCAACTACTTTTATAGCTACTACTACTACTACTCCCACTACTACTTCTTCTACAACTAGTAGCACTACTACTACTACTAATACTACTACTACTACTTCTACTACCACTACTGTTGCTACTACTACTCCTACTGCTACTACTACTACTACTGATACCGAAACTTCTACTATTGCTACTACTATAATAACTACTGCTACTACAACCACTACTGCTATTATAGCTACAACTATTACTATGACAACTACTACTATGATTACTACTACCACTATCCCTGTTACTACTAAAACTACCGCAACTACTGGTACTATAAGTGCAACAACTACTTATACCGCTACTACTACTCGTACAGCTAATACAACTATTACTATTAATAATACCACCACTACTGCTAAAACTACTGCTAATACAAGTACTGCTACTACTGCTACTGCTACATTATCACTACAACTACTATTGCTTCTAGTATAATGCCGCTAAAACTATTACTACTACTGCTATTACTACTTCTATAACTACTACAGCTGCTACAACGGCTACCACTACTACTACTACTACTACTACTACTACTACAATTGCTCCCACTGCTACTGCTGCTATTGCTACTACTACTACTGCTACTACTATTACTTCTACTACTGCTACTATTGCTACTACTACTACTACTATGACTACAAGATCAAGTACTAATGTTGTTGCTATGACTACTACTACTATTACTACTACTAGCACAATAACTATTACTGTTGCCACTAGTACTACTATTACTACTACTACTACTTCTTCTGTTGTTGCTACTACAACTATTTCTATGGCTGTTACTGCTACGTCTACTACTACAACCACTACTAATACTGACGCTACTACTATTACCCCTTCCAGTACTGCGACTACTATTGCTACAACTACTGAGGCTACTACTACTACTACTACAAGTAGTACTACTTCTACTATTGCTGCTGCTACTGCTACTACTACTACTACTACTACTGTTGTTACTACTGCTACCACTACTACTACTTAGGCTACTACTACTACAACTAGTACTACTACTACTAATACTTCTGCTACTACTACTACCACAAGGACAACTAATACTACTGCTACTCCTACTACTGCTACAAATATTTATTTTACTATTGCTCCTATAGCTACTGCTACAACAACAACTACTACTGTAACTGCTGCTGCTGTAGTTACTACTACTACTACTAATACTTTTGCGATTGCGACTACAACTACTACCACTACTACTACTACAATCGCTAGTAGTACCACTACTATTGCTGCTGCTGTGACAACCACTACTACCACTGCTATCAGTACTACTACTACTGCTACTACTACTACTACTACTTCTACTACTACTGCTACTATTGCGACCGCTACTACTACTACTACTACTGATACTACTACTATTGCTGCTGCTGCTACTTCTACTGCTACTATTACTACTACCACAACTGCTACTACTGCTACTACTGCTATTGTTGCTGCTTCCACTACTATTATTACTCCTACTACCTATCCTCCTACTACTACTACTCCTACTACTACTACTACAGCTTGTACTTCGATTGCTACTGCTACAACTAATACTATTTCCACTACTACGGCTACTATTACTACTACAACTACTACTGCTACTACTACTGTAACTACTTCTGCTACTACTACTATTTCAACCACCACTACTACTACTTCTGCTACTGCTAATACTACTATTGTTTCTATTTCAACTACTACTACTACTAATACAACGACCACTACTACTATTTCTACTACCATTACAACTACACCTACTATTGATACTACTACTGTTGTTGCTACTACAACTACTACTACTGCAATGACCACTACTACTGTTACGATGAGTACTACTACTACAACTTCTGCGAAAATAATGTCAACTTCTTCTATGACTACTACTAGTACTATTGCTACTTCTACTGCTACTACTATAACTGCTACTGCTACTGCTACTACTACTACTACTATTGCAACTACTACTGCTACTAATACTGCAACTACTACTATTGCACTGCTACTACTACTATTATTGCTCATATTATTGCACCTATTACAACTTATACCACCACTACTACTACTACTATCACTCATATTACAACAACTATTGCTATAACTACTTCTACTAATAGCACTTCTGCTACTGCTATCGCTGCTACTTGTACTTCTACTACTACTAATACTGCTACTACTGCTACTATAATAACAACAACTACTACTATTTTAGCTAGTACTACTACTTGGACAATTACTACTACTACTAATTCTACTACTGCCACTATGACAACTACTAGCACTACTACTGCAACTACCACTACTACTACTACTTCTACGACTCCCACTACTTCTACTACTACGCTATTACTAGTACAACTGATACCAATACAATTACTACTGCTCATACTATTGCTAATACTACTACTACTACCACTATTACTTCTATAGCTACTACTACTACTACCACTACTACTAATACTAATCCTACTACTACAACTACTATGATTACTACTACCACTACTATTGCAACTACTACAACTACTGCTACTACTGCTATTGTCGCAAATACTTCTACTATTGTTACAACTATTTTTGCTCTTACTACTATTGCTACTAATACTTTTGCTATGACAATAACTTCTACTACTGCTACTACTTCAACTGATATTAATACAATTTCTACTACTAGTAGTACTGCTGTCTCTATTGCTATTACAACTTCTACTGCTGCTAATACTACCACTACAGCTTAGACAACTACTGCTACTGCTGCAACGGGTACTACTACTACTACTGTTGCTACTTCTACTACTACTGCGGCTGCTGCTGCTACTACTACTGCTACTACTACTACTACCACCACCACTACTACTACTGCTACAATTGCTACTACATCTACTACTACTACCACTACTACTACTACTATTGCAACTACTACTACTGCTATTGCGGCTGCTGCAACTACTACTACTATTACGGCTGCTGCAACTGCTATTGCTACCGCTACTGCTACAATTTCAACAACAACTACTACTTCTGCAACTTCTACAACTCCTACTACTGCTACAATGAGTACTACTATGACTACAACTGTTGTTACCACTACTACTACTACTTAGACCACCACTACCCTTACTACTACCACTACTACTTCTCCTACTACTACTCCTTCTACTACTACAACTACTACTGCTGCTGCAACTACTGCTATTACTACTACAACTGTTGCTACTACCACTTCTTCAATGATTATTGCTACTCCTACCGCTACTACTACTATTACAACTACTGCTTCTATGCTGCTGCTGCTACTGATACTTCTACCACTAATGCTGCTGCTGCTACTACTACTTCTACCACTAATGTTGCAAATACTACTTCTACTACTGTTGCTACTTCTACCACTAATGTTGCTGATACTACAGCTACTACTATCACAGATACTACTACTATTGCAGCTGAAGCAGCTTCTACTACTACTACTACTACCACCACTACTACTACTACTTGTAGTAGTATTACTGCTGTTGCTGCTTCTACTACTACTACTCCTACAACTTATCCTACTACTACTACTACTGATACTACTACTACTTCTACTACCATTGCTGTTGCTTCTACTACTAATAGTATTTCTACCACAACGACTACTGCTGCTACTACCACTACTATTGGTACTGCAACTACTACAACTACTATTGTTGCCACTGTTGCTAATACTACTACTACTACTACTATGACTCCTCTTTCTTCTACTACTACTGCTGCTACTACTACTACTACTACTACAACTACTACTACTACTGCAAACACTGCTGCTACTACTACTGCTACTGCTGCTACTACTACTACTATAACAACTTGTACTTCTGCTACTACTACGACTACTACTCTAATAGCTACTACTATTGCTGCTGCTGTTACAACAACAACAACTACTACTACTACTACTACTGCAACTACTACCCCTAATACTGCTGCGGCCACCACTACTACTATTGCTACAGCTGCTGCTGCTACTACCACTATTATTACTTCTAATAGAATTGCTGCTACAACAACTGCCACTAATGCTACTGCTGCTACTACTAGTACTGTAACTAGTCCTACTGCTGCTGTTACTACTAGTACTACTGCTGTTGCTACAAATTTCACTACTCCTACTACTACAATAACTACTACTGCTACTATAGCAACTACTGCGACTGCTACTATAGCAACTTCCGTTACTACTGTTACTATAGCTACTATTGCTACTGCAACTGCTACTACTACTACTGCCACTACTATTGTTGCTGCTACTACTTCATCTACTACTACAGCTACAGTAGCTACTATAGCAACTGCAACTACTACTACAACAACAACTACAAGTACTAATGCTACTGCAACTCCTACTACTACTGCTACTACTCCTACGACAACTGTTACTACTCCAACTCGTAGTACTACAACAACAACAACTACTACTGCTACTACTATTGCTGCTGCAGTAGCTGCTTTTACTACTACTACCACCACAACTACTACTACCACCACTACTACTACTACTACCACGACTACTATGACTACTACTACTACTACTACTAGATGTACTACTGCAACTACTTCTGCTACTACAACCACTAGTTCTATTTCTCCCACTATTGCTACTACTACTCCTATTCCTCCTCCTACTATGGCAACTTCTACTATTACTACACCTACTCCTACTCTACTGCTGCTGCTACTACTACTACTACTCTACTAGTACAACAGCTACTACTAGTACTCCTACAACTGCTAATACTACTACTACTAGTGCTGCTGCTACTACTACTAACACTACAACTTCAACTCCTACTACTGCCACTCCTACTACTCTACTACTACTCCTACTCCTACTAGTCCTACTACCACTATTACTGTTACAACTACTACTCCGATTACTTCTCTTACGACTACTACTAGTACTACTACTTCTATTACTACACTATTACCACTACTTCTGTGACTACTACTACAACAACTACTACTAATATCTTAACAACACTATTACTCTGACTACCACTCTTACTACTACTATAACTACTTTACTACTACTAGTACTACTACTACAATGCCTACTACTACTGCTGCTGCTGCTACTACTACTGCTACTCCTACTACTACAACTACCACTACTACCACTATTACTATTACTACTGCTACTATTGCTACTACTATAGTTACTCCTACTACTACTGCTACTCCTACTCCTACTACTACTACTACTACAACTACTATTACTACTACTACTACTACTGCTACTATTACTAATACTCCTCCTATTACTACTCTTACTACTGCTACTACTACTACTGCTGCTGCTATTACTACTACTACTAGTACTACTACTAGTGCTACTGCTGCTTTTACTACTATTACTCTTACTACTCTTACTAGTACTGCTACTACTACTACTAGCACTCTTACTACTACTACTATCACTACTACTACTACTACTACTACTACTACTACTACTACTACTACACCTACTCCTACTTCTACAGCTATTACTACTATTACAAGTACAACCACTACTATTACTATTGCAACTAATAGTACTAATACTGCTACTATTGCTATTGCTGCTCTTACTAGTACTACTAAAATTACTACTACAGCTTCTGCTACTAGTATTATTACTTCTAATGCTACTACTACTTTTGCTACAACTACAACTACTACTGCTACTATACTCTTACAACTATGACAACTACTACTACAACTACTACTACCACTACAGGTATGGGTACTACTAGTACTAATACTATTGCGATTGCTACCACTACAACTATTGCTACTACTGTTGCTGCTGCTGCTGCTACTACTACCACTACTATTACTTCTACTACTATAGCAACCCTACCCCTACTACTACTACTACTCTATTATTACTACTATTACTGCTGCTAAAATAATAAATCCTACCACTGCTACTAGTTCTACTATTACTACTATTTCTATTACTACTACGACTACTACCACTACTATTGGCCGTAAAAAGGTCATAAATGGATGCAGACAGAGGAATTCAGAACGATGAAATGCAAAGAAAATAAGGAGAAAGATATGTAAGAACTCACAGATAACTCTGCGCTTCACTTAGAACAAACTCAGGCGATCTCCGTCTATGCCCTCTTATTACGTAGTCTCCCCCTTTTATAGGGGATGATTACACTGGCAGATGCGATAAGGAGGCATCTGCTAAAAGTGGCTTTACAAAAGCTACTTTATAAAAAGCCACTTTACAAAAGTAAAGCTACTTTACAAAAGGAGCTTTATAAAAGTTGTCTACTAACTATCTACTACAGCTGCTTACTTTATAGCTAATAGCTATACTGTACAATAGTTAAGAAAGGCGCGCAATCGGAGCTGATTGGGAAGTGATCTACTTTCCACCACGCTTCTATTGAGTCATCGATTGAAAGGCGCCATTCCGCTGGATGGAATTAATAGTGAGGTTAACAGCATGTTCCAGTTGATCATCAATCTGTTTGACCGAAGGGTACCACTGGGCCCAGAAACGATCAGTTTGGCGTAACCGCAGACATTCCTTAGTTTTTAGAGAATGTATTTCTCGTAGCTGGAGGAGTGCGACAAGGGCTTCTTGTGCGACTTGTTGCTCCAGGTGCTGGATGTCCCCCTTGAGTGAGTTGTAGATGTTGCTGGGCATTAGCAGGGATCCAAGGAGTCGGATAAGTTGTGCGTAGCGCATAATTATGCCAGCATTTTCGCCAGTTGTTCCCGTGCTCCCTTGTGAGGTGCTGCACCGATCTCCTGCAGGGCCATAGCAGCGAGGTTTAGCTTCTCCTGTTCCGCTTCTGTCGGCCATCCTAGAAACATAACACAATTAATTAATCGGGAGAGCGCGTCCGCCAGTTGATTTTCTTTTCTGGCTATGTGTTCGAATTGGACTGTGACCCCGGTTCCTATGATGTAGTTTGCAAATGCCATCCATCTGACCCTGGATGGTTTGTTGTTGGAGGACTTGTTGAAAAATCTGATAATAGCCTGGCAATCTATTCTGATGAATAATTCAGCTTTGTCAAGGTAGTAGATTTTTCGTGCCTCCAGTGAGTTCATAACAGCATAAATTTCTGCATCAATTGCGGATTTTGGTGGGTTAAACTTTCCTCTTGCATATGCGCACACCCTTTCAGTCGATTTTGGGTCATATTTCCGTGATTTCCATTTACAAATGCCACCCCATCCCTCCATGCAGCCATCCACCTCAAGAATAATATAGTTGTCTTCAGGAGGTACCTCAAGATCTGGCAGCCTCTGGACGAGATCGTTTATTTGTTTCACAAGATCCCAGTCCTATGAATTCCATCGCCGCTCACCTGTTGGGCTTGTTTTTGCATATAAAGGCCCAAGTAGTTTCCCCAAATTTGGGATATAACTCCGGGCGTAGTTTAGAACTCCCAACCATGATCTCAGCCCTTTTAAAGTTGTCAGCTCCTACTCCTGAAAATTATCAATTCGCTTAATTATGTGAGGCTGCAGTTTTACCTTCTGATTACCAATTACTGCCCCCAAAAATTCCACTTCCGGGACTGCAATTTTCATTTTCGTGGGGCTTAACACCAAACCATTGTCTTCACAGATCAGTAAGATTACTTCCATGTGCTTTGCGTGTTGCTCTTCATTTTCTGAGAATATCAGAATGTCTTCAATATAAACGGCAATAAAATGCTCTGTACCTTTGATGCATGTATCCATCTTTCTTTGGAACATGGCTGGCGCATTCTTTAATCCAAAGTTCATAGCCAGCCAGTCATAGAGTCCCTCTGGTACCCAAAAGGCGGTCCATTCTATGGACTAAGGTGCATTGCCACCTGATGAAAACCGCTTTTGAGGTCAAATTTTGAAAAGATTTTGCTGGTGCTGACTCTCTTCAATATTGTGTTGATCCCGGGGAGGCTATACTGGCCTTTATTAGTAACATCATTCAGTCTTTTGTAATTAAAGACCATTCTTACCTTCCCTTTGATCTCCTGCCCAGTCTTTGGATCTACGCTCATCCCAGAATTGACAATCATCGCAGTTGTCCAGTGCCTGCTTTTACTGGGTCTAATTACTCCAATTTCAAGCAATGCCTGCACATGCCTTTTAAATGCATCATGTAAATGAGGAGTAACATGCTTGAGTGGCTTATCTGTAATGGTGAAGTCCTAGTTCTTGATGTCCAGTTGGCATACCACCTGGTTTTTTGACCAGTGCTTCAAAGGGTCTTCACCAATGTATCCTGCTTTCCTGAGCCTTTGAATTACGGGTTCAAACTTCCTCAAAAAGGACTCCCTGCTTTTTCCCTGATTGTAATACACTGACTCTTTAATGCCAATGTATTCGTTCTCCTCCAAATCTAGTTCTTCGAGGGCCGCCGCCACTGCTACTACTGGGGTAGTATTAATGGTAGTTAGATTTTTATAAAAAGTAACCATACTACCTTCTATACGTACTCCCCCTTGCATTGCCTTTATAAAGTTGCAGCCAATGATCATCTGGATACCGTCCCCTAATTCCATTCGAAAGCTATAGGTATATGGTATCCGGAAGATGTTTTCACCAATATGCATCCTCCCTTGTTTTAGCTTATTGTCTGCTGTCTGTTTTGAGTTAATCCCGCTGAAGTGGACAGTGAAGCAGTTCTTCTCGATAGCATCCTTTGAGATAGATGCTTTATCTACGCAGCACATGGTTGCACCGATGTCCAGTATTGCTCTGACTCAGAATCTGGGAATTCTGGGAATTTCAAACTCCACCTGCATATTATATAGCATGTTCTTGACCATCCTTGGTCCCGCTTGCTGTTGCGGTTCCTTCTGTCCTCTGGTAGAGGCTTTAAGGATTTTTTCCTGCATCAAGACATTAGTATTTTCTTCCCTGATGCAGATTCCCTTTCCTCTGTCCTTCCCAAGATCTGCAGCTTCTAGCTCCTCCTGGTCCCGCTGGAGCTCCCTTTCCAACTCCAGATCTTGCAGCCTTTCTTTGTAGTGTTCCACCTCCTTTTTGAGCCGCTCAATCTCCCCTTCACACCAGGAGATATAGTATTGCTACTCCTGAATCAACTATTGTGGGAAGAATGGCGCAGGTGCAGTTGTTGCTACTGGAACCTATTTTTTAAAATAATAGGGACCGCATAAATTACATGTTGTTACCTTGCATTCCAGGCAGTGAATTCACGCCCTCTGTAATGACTTCCTTTTACAGCAAGAGCAGTTTTCATACTGCGGTTGTACAAAGTCATTGTGCTGCCAATTATGTGTGCAGCCCATTTGTTCTTCAGGCAACTTCACCTGTGGTCGGTATCCTCCTTCAATTTCTCCTAACATAAAAATTGAGTTTTCTTGATTTAATACATCGAAGAACTGTATTGACTCCTCATCATTTTCTTCAGGGATGGCATTGTCCTGTGTTTTGCCTTCCTGAGGTTCATCATCTTCATGGCTTGTAGCAAAAATGTCGTCAAGGCATTCTCCCTCTCGTGCTTCATCATGTGGGTACAAATCCCAAATTGGTTCAGCCTTTACGGGGTAGTCAAAAGCTCCTGTGCACACAAACTCCTCATTTTGCAAACCACTAAAATATGTTTCCTCCCAGTCATCAGTTTCCTCCGAGGAGCAGTCCATGGACCGAGGTACAGAGGCCCCTAGGCGTGTATCCTCTGCATGGATTCCCCTGGGATTCCTATGATACTGGTTGGAGCTTCCTCCGGGTGATAGCGGGGTTTCAATCTCCAGAAACGCAGCCATAATGTGTTGAGAGTGAACTTCCCTCCTTTTTAGGTCCTCACACCTCTTAAGAATTTGTTTAAAATTTTTCAAATTAACCCGGGATGAAAGGCAAATGCGGTCGTATACAACAGCAAGATTGTTGGCCAATTGGTTTAGGTTAACACTTTTGGTGGAGACAAGGTCAAGGTACTCCAGGTTTGCGGTTCGAGAATTGCTATACCACTCTTGTATTGCCCTTTCCCAAGCTTCAAACATCTATATTACCCTAAGCACTACTAAACTGTCACTGGGTGTTTCCTCACAAAACGCAGCTCATCTAGGTGTGCCCTTGGGCTTACTCACGGCCACTCGCCTTACTGCCAAGTTAGGACCTAGCCTTTTGCTTTGCCTTGTTTGTACAGCACCAATAATTACAGTTTAGCAGTGTTTAAGATAGAACAGACACTAACATGGAAGAAAGCAAAACAAAAAGAAAGAGAACAATCCCTCCCCAAAACCCTTTGCACCTTAACCTTTAAGAGTTCTACTCCAGAGCCATATCTTTAGAACTAGCTCTGATACCAGGTCGTAAAAAGGTCATAAATGGACGCAGATAGTGGAATTCAGAACGATGAAATGCAAAGAAAATAAGGACAAAGATATGTAAGAACTCACAGATAACTCTGCGCTTCACTTAGAACAAACTCAGGCGATCTCCATCGATGCCCTCTTATTAGGTAGTCTCTCCCTTTTATAGGGGATGGTTACACTGGCAGATGCGATAATGAGGCATCTGCTAAAAGTGGCTTTACAAAAGCTACTTTATAAAAAGCCACTTTACAAAAGTAAAGCTACTTTACAAAAGGAGATTTATAAAAGCTGTCTATTAACTGTCTACTACAGCTGCTTACTTTATAGCTAATAGCTATACTGCACATGAGTTACGAAAGGCGCACAACCGGAGCTGATTGGGAAGCGATCTACTTTCATTACCACTCCTAATGCTGCTGCTACAACTCCTACAGCTACTCAAACTACTAGTACAACTTGTACTTGCACTCCTACTGCTACTACTACTACTACAACAACTACTACTACAACTACTACTTGTACTCCTACTGCTACTACTGCTGCTGCTGCTGCTGCTGATGCTTCTACTAACACTGCAACACTTACAACTACTATAATAATAACTACTACTACTACTATAACTACTGCTACTACTACTACTGCTGCTACTACTACTAGTACTACAGCAACATCTACTAATGCTACTACAACGATTACTACTACTACAACTACTACTATAATAATGGCTTTTACTATTTCTACTACTGCTGCTACAGCAACTCTTATTACTCCTACTACTACTATTAACAATACAACAACTACTACTACTACCGCTACTACTACAACTACTAAAACTTCCCCTACTACTACTACTACCACAAGAACAACAACAATAATATCTACTACTACTACTGCTGCTACTACTTTTACTGCTACTATAGCTACTACCTCTATTATTACTACTACTGCTACTACCACTACTACCACAAGCACTACTACTGCTACTGATGCTATAGCAACAACCATTACTACAACTACTACTCCTCGTACTACTACGATAACTACTACTACTACAACTACTACTACCACCACTACTGCGACTACAAATACTACTACAACTACTATAACAACTAATCCTGCTACTACAACAGTACGTATACTACTCCCTCTACTACTACTACTTTACTATTACTTGACTTCTTTTGCAACTACTACTGCTACTACCACTACTTCTCCTACAACTACTACTATTACTAGAAATAATACTACTACTGCTACTATTACATCTACTAAAACTTCTCCTACTACTACCACTACTACTATTGCTTCTACTACTGCTACTAATACTATGGCCACTACTACTACTTCAACAACAACTACTACTATTACTTTTGCTACTACTTCTACTACTATGACTGCTAGGACTACAATGACTACTTTGATGGCTACTTCTACTATGCCTGCTACTACTACTACTATAGCTACTACTTATACTACTACTGCAACTAATGCTGCTACTATTACTACTACCACTACTACTACTATTGCTACTGCTTTTGTAACAACAACAACTATAACTACTACTACTACTACTACTACTACTATTTCTACTACAACAACTACTACTACTACTACTACTTCTGCAACTACTGCAAGTACTACTTCTACTACTACCTCTAGTACTACTACTATTGCTACTATTACTACAATACTACTACTACTACTACTACTACTACTACTACTACTACTACTACTACTACTACTACTACTACTAGTCTACACCAACTCCTACTCCTTCTATGATAATAATAACTACTACTACTTTGACTACAACTACAACATCAACTCCTACTACTACAACTACTACTATTTCTACTACTACTAATACCACAACAATAACTATTACTACTACAAGTAGTACTACTGTGACTATTACTACTGCTACGACTTCTACTACTACAACAGTAGAAACAACAACAACAGCAGTAGTAGGAGTATTAGTATTAGTAGTAGTGGTAGTAGTAGGAGTAGCAGTAGAGCTAGCAATAGCAGTAGCAGTGATAGAACTTATAGCAGCATTAGTAGCAGTACAGCAGCAGCAGCCGCAGTAGCAGCAGCAGCAGTAGTTGTTGTTGTAGTAGCTAAGTAGCAATAGGAGTTATAGTAGAAGTAGTAGCCATAGTAGTAGTAGTAGTAATAGTATTAGTTGAAGGAGTAGTAGTAGTAGTAGCAATAGTAAATGTAGTAATAGGGAAGCAGTAATAGTCACAGCAGCAGCAGCTGTTGCAGTAGTAGTAGTATTACTAGCAGTGGTAGTAGTAGTAGGAGGAGTAGTAGTAGCAGCAGTAGCAACAGAAGCAGCAGTAGTAGCAATAGTAGTAGCAGCAGCAGCAATAGGAGTAGCAGTAGTTATAGTCATAGTAGTAGTAGTAGAAGTAGTAATAGTAATGGGAGAAGTAGTAGTAGCAGCAGAAGTAGGAGTTATTATAGCAGTAGTAGTTGCAATAGTAGTAGTAGTTGTAGTTGTTGTTGTTGTTGTTGTGGCAGTAGTAGTTAATATAGTAGTAGTAGGAGGAATAATAGTAGTCGTTATTATTGTTGTAGTTGTAGTTATAGTACTAGTAGCAGTTATTATAGTAGTAAAATTATTAGTAGTAGCAACAGAAGCAACATTAGTAGTAGTAGTAGGAGTATTAGTTGTAGTAGGAGTTGTAGTAGTGGAAGTAGTAGTTGTAGGGGAAGTAGTGGCAGCAGTAGCAGTAGTTATTGTAGTTGTGGTTATAGTAGCAGTATTACTAGTAATTGGAGTAGTAGTAGTAGCAGTGGTAGTGCTGGTGGCAGTGGTAGTAGTAGTGGTAATTGTGGGAGTATTAGGAGTAGTAGCAGCAATAGTGGTAGTATTAGCAGTAGTAGTAGGAGTATTAGGAGTTGTAATAGTTGTAGGAGTAGTAGTAGTTCTTGTAGTAGTAGTAGTAGTTGTAATAGTAGTAGCAAGAGTAGTAGTTGCTGTAGTAGCTATGGTAGTATGGGTAGTAGAAGTAGTAGTAGTTGTTGTTGTAGTGGTAATAGTTTTCATGGTAGTAGTTATCGTAGAAGCTGAAGTTGTAGTAGGAATGGTAGTAGTAGTAGTAGGAGTAGCAGCGGTAGTAGCATTAGTAGTAGCTGTGGCAACAGCAACAGCAGTAGTAGTTGGAGGAGGACGTTGTAGTAGGTAGTAGGAATGGTACTAGTAGTAGTAGTAGTAGTAGAAGTAGTAATAGTAGTAGTAGTAGTAGTAGTAGCAGTAGTAGTAGTAGTAGTAGTAGTAGTTGTAGTTATAGTTGTAGTAGTTGTAGTTGTAGTAGTAGTAGTAGTAGTAGTAGTAGTAGTAGTAGTTGTTGTTGTTGTTGTTATTATTGTGGTTGTAGTAGTAGTAGTAGTAGTAGTAGTAATAGCAGTGGTAGTAGTAGGAGTAGCAGGGATTGTACCAGTGGCAGTAGGTGTAGGTGTAGCAGTAGCAGCAGTAGTAGTAGTTGGAGGAGAATTTTGTAGTATGTAGTAGGAATGCTGGTAAAAGTTATAGTAGTAGTAGTAGCAGTAGTAGGAGTAGCAACAGTAGTAGCACTAGTAGGAGTAGCAACGGTAATAGCAGTAGCAGTAGTTGTAGCAACAGCAATAGTTATAGTAATTGGATGAGGAGGAGGAGCAGTACTAGTAGGAGTAGGAGTACGATTAGTAGTAGTAGGTGGAGTAGTTATAGAATTATTAGTAGTAGTAGTTGGATTAGAAGTAGCAGTAGGACTTGGAGGAAGTGTACTAGTAGTAGAAGTTGTTATAGAAGTTGTAGTAGGAGCAGTTATAGTAGTAGTAGCAGAAGTGGGAGTAGGAGTAGTAGTATTAGTAGTAGTAGTAGTAGTATTATTAGTAGTTGTAGTAGTTGTAATAGAAGTAGTAGCAGTAATAGTAGTAGTAGCATTATTAGTAGTAGTTGCAATAGCTACAGTAGAAGCAACAGCAACAATAATAGTTGTAGTAGCTACAACCGTAGTAGTAATAGTAGTAGTGGTGGTAGCAGTAGTAGTAGTACTAATAGGTGTCAGAGTAGCAATAGCAGAAGTATGAGTCAGAGTAGTAGTTGTAGGAGCAGGATGTGGAGTAGGAGTAGAAGTAGTAGTAGTAGTAGCAATAGGGGTAGTAATTGTTGCAGTGGTAATAGTAGTGGTAGTAATTATACTAGTAAGAGATGTAATAGTATTAGTAGTAGCAGTAATAGTAGTAGAAGTAGTAGTAGTAGTAGTAATAGCAGTGATAATAATTATACAAGTAATAGTAGTAGTAGTAGCAGAAATATTAGTAGTTGTTGTAGTAGTCATAGTAGTAGTAGTAGGAGTTGGAGTAGGAGTAGTAGTATAAGTTAGAGTAGTAGTAGTAGTAGTAGTAGTAGTAGCGCTACGAATATGAGTATGTGTTGTACTACGAGAAGTATCAATTAGTAGTCGAAGTAGGCATAGTAGCAGTTGTAGTAATAGCGATAACAGTAGTAATAGTAGTAATGGTAGTAGTAATAGTAGTAGCTATTATTGCAGCAGTGGTTGTAGTAATAGGAGCAGCAGTCGCAGTACTATTAGTAGTATTAGTAGTAGAAGTAGTGTTAGTAATAGTCATTGTCGTAGTAGTATTAGTAGTGTTAATAGTAGCTATGGTGTCTATAGTAGTAGTTGCAAAAGTAGTGGTAGTACTTGTTGTAGTAGTAGATGCAATGGTGGCGGTGGTACTAGTACTAGTAGTAGTAGTAGCAATAGTAGCAGTAATAATAGTAGCAGCAGCAGCAGCAGTAGTAGTTATAGTAGTGAAAGTAGTAGAAGTAGTACTGTAGTAGTAGTAGTAATAGAAGTAGTGGTAGTAGAAATAGTAGCTGTAGTAGTAGGTGCAATAGTAGTGGTAGTAGTAGAAGTAGCAGTAGTAGTAATCTTAGAGGGAGTTGTAGTAGTAGTAGCAGTAGTAGTGCAGTAGCAGTAGCAGCCATAGTTGAGGTAAAAGTAGTAGCTGTTGTAGTAGTTGCAGCTGTAGTAGTTGTAGGTGTAGTATAAGTAGTTGCAGTAGTGATAGTAATACTACTAGTAAAGGTTGTAGTAGTTGTAGCAGTAGTAAAAGGTGGAGGAGGAGTCGTAGTCGCAGTAGCAACAATAGTAGCACTAGTAGTAGTTATTGTAGTAGTGGCAGCTATTGTCGTAGTATTGGAAGTAGTAGTAGAAGTTGTAGTAGCAGCAGTAGCAGTTGCAGTACTAGTAGTAATAGTAGTAGTAGTAGTAGCGATAGTAGCAGTAGTAGCAATTGCAGAAGTAGTAGCTGTAGTAGTAGTATAAGCGGTAGTAGAAGTAGTACCAGTAGTAGTTAAGGTAGTAGTTGCAGAAGTAGTAGGAGAAGTGGTAGGAGTAGTAGCAGTAGTTGCAGTAGTAGTTGTAGTAAGAATAGTAATAGTAGTAGTAATAGTTGTAGTATTAGTTGCAATAGTAGTAGTAGTAGTAGTAGTTCTAGAAGTACTAGCAGTAGCAGTAGCAGTAGTAGTAGTAGTACTAGTAGTAGTTCTAATTGTATGAGTAGTAACAGAAGTCACAATAATAGTAGTAGTAGTAGTAGTAGTAGTAGAACTAGTAGTAGTTGTAGTAGAAGCAGAAGTGGTAGCGGTAGTAGTAGTAGTTATACTAGTATAAGTAAAAGTAGTAGTAGAAGCCTTAGTTGTTGTATTAGCAGCAGTAGTAGTAATAGTAGTAGTAGTAATAGTGGGAGTAGTGGTAGTAGTAGCAACAACAACGGTTGTAGCAGCAATGGTAGTCGTAGTAGTAGAAGTATGAGTAGCAGTACTGGCTATAGTAATACTAGTAGTTGTTGTTGTTGTTGTTGTTGTAGTAGTAGTAGTAGTGAAGGTAGCCGCAATGGTAAAAGTAGTAGTTGTAGTGGCGATAGTAGTAGTTGTAGCGGTAGCTCTAGTGGTAGTAAGAAAAATTACAGTAAAAGTTGTAGTAGTAGCAGCAGCAGTAGAAGAAGCAGTAGTGGAAGAAGTAGCAGTAGAAGTATTATTATTATTATTATTATTGTTGTTGTTATTATTATTATTATTATTATTATTATTAGCAGTATTTGTAGTAGTAGTAGTGGTAGTAGTAGAGGTTGTTGTAGTAGTAGTAGTAGTAGTTGTTGTTGTTGTTGTATTTGTTGTTGTAATAGTAGTAGTAGGAGGCAGAAGCAGCAGTAGTTCTAGTCATAGTTTTAATAGTAGTTATAGTACTTGTTGCAGTAGTAATAGAAGTAATAGTAGTAGTAGCAGTAGTAGAAGTATTAGTTGTAATAGTTGTAGTTGTATTAGTAGTAATAGCTGTATTAGTAGTAGTAGTAGTACTAGTTGTAGTAGGAGTAGCTGGAGTAGTAACAGGAGTAGAAGTACGAGGAGGAGTAGTAGTAGTAGTGGTTGTTGTTGTTGTAGTAGTAGTATTAGTGGGAATAGGAATCGTAATAGCAATAGTGGGAGCGGGAGTAGGAGTAGGAGTAGGAGTAGTTGTAGGAGTCGTAGTAGTTGGAGTAGCGAGAGTAGTAGTGGTACTAGTAGTAGTAGTTGTTGTCATAGTAGGAGTGGGAGTAGGAGTAGTAGAATTAGTTCTAGTACTAGTCCTTATAGCAAATTTAGGAGATGCAATAGTAGCAGTAGTTGTAGTAGCAGTAGTAGCAGTAGTAACAGGATTAGTAGTAGCATTAGAAGTAACAATAATAATAGTAGTAGTAGTAGAGGTTGTAGTAGTAGTAGTTTTCGTAGTAGCAGCAGTCATAGTAAGAGCTGTAGTAGTTGTAGTAGTAGTAGAAGTTGCAGCAGTTGGATTATTGGTAGGGGTTGGAGTTGGAATAGTAGTACTAGTAGTAGTAGTAGCAGTAGTAGCTACAATAGTAGTAATAGTAGTAGTAGTAGTTGTTGTTGTTGCAATAGTAGTAGTGGTAGTAAGAGTAGTAGCAGCATGAGTAGTAGTAGCAGTAGCAGTAGTAGTAGTAGTCGGAGTAGTACAAGTAGTAGGAGTAATAGCAGTAGTCGTAATAGTTGGAGTAGCAAGCATAGTAGTAGAACTAGTTGGTGCGTATGGAGAAGTATTAGGAGTAGTACTAGTAGTAAGTAGTAATAGTAGTAGTAGTAGAAGTAGTAGTTGTAGCAGTTGTACTAATTGCAGCAGTAGTAGCTATAGTAGTAGTAATAGTAGTATTAGTTGTTATTATTGTTGCAATAGTAGTAGTGGTAATAAGAGTAGTAGTAGCATGAGTAGTAGCAGTAGCAGTAGCAGTAATAGAAGTAGTAGTCGGAGTAGTGTGAGTAGTAGGAGTAATAGTAGTAGTAGTAATAGTTGGAGCAACAACCATAGTGGTAAAAGTAGTAGGAGTGTATGGAGGAGAAGTATTAGGAGTAGTACTACCATAATAGTAGTAGTAGTAGTAGTAGTAGTAGCAGTAGTAGTAGTAGTAGTAGTAGTAGTAGTAGTAGTAGTAGTAGTAGTAGTAGTAGTAGTAGTAGTAGTAGTAGTAGTAGTAGTAGCAGGAGTAGTAGTAGTAGTAGTAGTAGTAGTAGTAGTAGTAGTCGTAGTAGTAGTTGTTGTAGTAGTAGTAGCAGGAGTAGTTGTAGTAGCAGTGGTAGATGTAGTACGAGAGGCAACAGCAGTAGCAGTAGTAGTAATTGCCGCAGTAGTACTAGTTGTAGCAGTAGAAGTAGCAGTAGTACGAGAGGCAAGAGCAGCAGTAGTAGTCGTAATTATTGCAGTATTACTAGTTGTAGCAGTAGTAGTAGAAGTACTAGTAATAGCTAAAGTATTACCGCTAGTAGTTGTAGTAGGAGTAGCAGCAGTAGTAGTAGTTTTTGTAGGAGTTGGTGTAGGAGTAGGACGAATCATACTTGTAGTTGTAGTAGTGGAAGTAATAGTGGTTGCAGTAGTAGCAGTGGTTGTACTATTAGTAGCAGTAGTAGTAGCAATAGTAGTAGTAGTAGTAGTAATAGTAGTAGTAGTTATAGTCGCAGTAGGTTTAAGACTAGGAAAAGCAGTAGGAGCAGCAGCAGCAGTAGCAGCGGTAATAGGTGTAGTAGTCTTATTAGTTGTAGCGGTACTAGTAGTAGTAGTAACAATAGTAGTAGTAATAGTTGTGGTAGAAGTGGTAGTTGTAGAAGTAGTTATCGTAGTAGAAGCAGTAGTTGGAGTTGTAGCAGGAATAGTAGTTTGCATTGGATTAGTTGTAGTAGTAATAGTGCTAGTAGTCGTAGTAGTAGTAGCAGTGGTAGTTATAGAAGTAGTAGTAGGAGTTGTAGTAGTTGTAGTTGCAGTAGTAGTAGTTGCAATAGTAGTAGTAGTACTAGTAGTAGTAGTAGTAGAAGTAGTGGTAGTAGTTGTAGTAGTAGTGACAATATTAGTAGTCATTATAGAAGTAGGAGTAGTAATAGTAATAGTAGTAGTAGAAGTTATAATAGTAGCATTAGTAATAGTCAGAATAGCAGTAGAAGTTGTAATAATAGGAGTAGTAATAGTAGTTAGAGTAGAAGTAGCAGTAAAAGTAGTAATAGTAGAAGTAGTGTTAGTAATAGTCATTGTCGTAGTTGTATTAGTAGTGTTAATAGTAGCTATGGTGGCTATAGTAGTAGTTGCAAAAGTAGTGGTAGTACTTGTTGTAGTAGTAGAAGTAGTGGTGGTGGTCGTACTAGTACTAGTAATAGTAGTAGCAATAGTAGCGGTAATAATAGTAGCACCAACAGCAGTAGTGGTAGTTATAGTCGTGAAAGTAGTAGAAGTAGTATTGTAGTAGTAGTAGCAGAAATAGTAGCAGTAGTAGTAGCAGAAGTAGTAGCAATAGTAGTAGGTGCAATAGTAGTATTAATCTTGGAGGGAGTTGTAGTAGTAGTTGTGCAGTAGCAGTAGCAGCCATAGTTGAGGTAATAGTAGTAGCTGTTGCAGTAGTTGCAACTATAGTAGTTGTAGGTGCAGTATAAGTAGTTGGAGTAGTGATAGTAATACTACCAGTAAAAGTTATTGTAGTTGTAGCAGTAGTAAAAGGAGGGGGAGAAGTCGTAGTCGCAATAGCAACAGTAGTAGTACTAGTAGTAGTTACTGTAGTAGTGGCAGCTATTTTCGTAGTATTGGAAGTAATAGTAGAAGTTGTAGTAGCAGCAGTAGCAGTAGTCGCAATTACAGAAGCAGTAGTTGTAGTAGTAGTATAAGTAGCAGTAGAAGTAGTACCAGTAGTAGTTATGGTAGTAGTTGCAGAAGTAGTTGGAGAAGTGGTAGGAGTAGTTGCAGTAGCTGCAGTATTAGTTGTAGTAAGAAGAATAGTAATAGTAGTAGTAATAGTTTTAATAGTGGTAGTAGTAGTTGCAATAGTAGCAGTAATAGTAGTTCTAGAAGTACTACTAGTAGTAGTAGTAGTAGCAGTAGCAGTAGTAGTAGCAGTACAGCAGTAGTAGTAGTAGTAGTACCAGTAGTAGTTCTAATTGTATGAGTAGTAACAGAAGTCACAATAATATTAGTAGTAGTAGTAGTAGTAGAAGCAGAAGTGGTAGCGGTAGTAGTAGTAGTTATACAAGTATAAGTAATAGTAGTAGTAGAAGCCTTAGTAGTTGTAGTAGCAGCAGTAGTAGTAATAGTAGTAGTAGTAATAGTGGGAGTAGTGGTAGTAGTAGAAGCAACAACAGCTGTAGCAGCAATGGTAGTAGTAGTAGTAGAAGTACGAGTAGTAGTACTGGCTATAGTACTAGTAGTAGTAGTTGTTATTGTTGTTGTAGTAGTAGTAGTAGTAGTGAAGGTAGCCGCAATGGTAAAAGTAGTAATTGTAGTGGCGATAGTAGTAGTTGTAGTGGTAGCTCTAGTGGTAGTAGGAAAAGTAGTAGTAGAAGTTGTAATAGTAGCAGCAGCAGTAGTAGTAGCAGCAGTAGAAGAAGCAGTAGTGGAAGAAGTAGCTGTAGAAGTAGTAGTATAAGCAATCGTAGTAGTAAAAGTGGTGGTCGTAGTAGTAGCAACCGTAGTGGCAATAGTACTTGATTAGTAGTAGTAGCTGTAGCAATAGTGGGAGCAGTAGTAGTAGTAGCAGTTGTTATTGTAGTAGTAGCTGTGCAATAGTAGTAGTAGGATTAGTAGCTATAGCAGTAGTACGAGTCATATAAATAATAGTGTTAGTAATAGTACTAGTAATAGTAGTTGCAGCTGTAGTAGTAGTAGTAATAGTAGTAATAGTAGAAATTGTTGCAGCAGCAAAAATAGTAGTAGTAGTAATAGTAGTATTAGTTGTAGTAGTAGTTGTAATTGTAGTAGTAGTACTAGTTGTAGTAGTAACTGAATTAGTCATAGTAGTAGTAGAACTAGCAGTTGTAGTTGTAATAGAAGTAGTAGTAGTAGTGGTAGCAGTTGTTGTATTAGTAGTAGTAGTAGTCATAGTCATAGTAGTAGTAGATGATGTCGTAGTAGTAAGGGTAGGAGTAGGAGTAGCAATAGTAGTAGCAGGGGAAGGAGTAGGAGTAGTAGTAGTTGTTGTTATTATTGTTGTTGTTGTTGTAGTAGTAGTAGTACTAGTAGTAGTAGTAGTAGCTATAGCAGGAGTAGGAGTAGGAGCAGGAGTAGTTGTAGGAGTCGTAGTAGTGGGAGTAGTGATAGTACTAGTAGTAGTTGTTGCAGCGACTACAACAAATGTAGTGGTCAAAGTAGTAGTAGTCGAGGTAGTGGTAGTGGTAGTATTAGTAGTAATTGGAGTAGTTGTAGTATTAGGCATAACAATAATAATAGTAATATTAGTAGTGGTAGTAGAAGTAGTAGTAGTAGATGTAGTAGCAACTACCATAGTAGGAGCTGTAGTAGTTGTAGTAGTAGAAGTAGTAGCAAAAGTAGTAGTGGTATTAGTTGTAGTAGTAGTAGCAGAGGTAGTAGTAGTAGTAGGACGAGGTGGAGGAGGATGATGAAGAGGATGTGTAGTAGCAGCAACTGCATTAGTAATAGTTGGTGTAGTAGTAGTTGTGGTAGTAGTAGTAGTGGCAGTAGTGGTAGTACTAGCAGTAGCAATAGCAATAGCAGTAGTAGTAATAGTTATAGTAATAGTAGTAGTAGTAGTAGAGGTAGTAGTAATATTGGTAGTAGTAGTAGTAGTAGTAGGTGGAGTAGTAGTAGTAGTAGTACTAGTAGTAGTCATAGTAGTAGTACTAGTAGTAATCATAGTAGTAGTTGTAGTAGTAATAGTAGTAGTAGTAGTAGAAGTTGTAGCAGTACTAGTTGCGATAGTAGTAATAGTAGTAGGAGTAGTGGTAGTGCTGGAAGAGTTGAGGTAGAAGTAGTAGGAATAATAGTAGTAGTAGTAGTAGTAGTAGTAGTAGCAGTTGGAGTAGTAGTAGTATTATTTGGTGTAGCAATAGTAGTCTTGTTAGTGGTTATAATTGTAGTTGTAGGAGTAGTAGTGGTACTTGTAGAAGTAGCTATAGTAGTAGTGTAGTAGTAGTAGTCATAGTAGTAGTAGTAATTATAATAGTAGTAGTGGTAGTAGTAGAAGTATTAGTGATCATTGAAGTTGTAGTAACTATGGTAGTGGTTGAAGCGGTAGTAGAGGTCATAGTAGTAGTAGTAGTAGTCGTGGTGGTGGTCATAGTAGTTGTAGTAGCAATGGTAGTAGTTGTCACAGTAGTTGAAGTATTAGTGGTAGAAGTAGTAGTAATAGTGTTAGTAGAAGTATTATTATTATTATTGTTGTTGTTGTTGTTGTTATTATTATTATTATTATTATTATTATTATTATTAGTAGTAGTACTTGTAGTAGTAGTGGTGGTAGTAGTAGAGGTTGTAGTAGTAGTAGTAGTAGTTGTTGTTGTTGTTTTTGTTGTTGTAATAGTAGTAGTAGGAGGCAGAAGCAGCAGTAGTTCTAGTCATAGTTTTAATAGTAGTTATAGTACTTGTTGCAGTAGTAATAGAAGTAATAGTAGTAGTAGCAGCAGTAGAAGTATTAGTTGTAATAGTTGTAGTTGTAATAGTAGTAATAGTTGTATTAGTAGTAGGAGTAGCTTGAGTAGTAACAGGAGTAGAAGTACGACGAGTAGTAGTAGTAGTGGTTGTTGTTGTTGTAGTAGTAGTATTAGTGAGAATAGGAATCATAATAGCAATAATGGGAGAGGGAGTAGGACTAGGAGTAGGAGTAGTTGTAGGAGTCGTAGTAGTTGGAGTAGCGAGAGTAGTAGTAGTGGTACTAGCAGTAGTAGTTGTTGTTGTCATAGTAGGAGTGGGAGTAGGAGTAGTAGAATTAGTTCTAGTACTAGTCGTTATAGCAAATTTAGGAGATGCAATAGTAGCAGTAGTTGTAGTAGCAGCAGTAGCAGTAGTAACAGGATTAGTAGTAGTATTAGAAGTAACAATAATAATAGTAGTAGTAGTAGCGGTTGTAGTAGTAGTAGTTTTCGTAGTAGCAGCAGTCATAGTAAGAGCTGTAGTAGTTGTAGTAGTAGTAGAAGTTGCAGCAGTTGGATTACTGGTAGGGGTTGGAGTTGGAATAGGAGTAGTACTAGTAGTAGTAGTTGTTGTAGTAGCTACAATAGTAGTAATAGTAGTAGTAGTAGTAGTTGTTGTTGCAATAGTAGTAGTGGTAGTAAGAGTAGTAGCAGCATGAGTAGTAATAGTAGTAGTTAGAGTAGTACGAGTAGTAGGAGTAATAGTAGTAGTCGTAACAGTTGGAGCAGCAACCATAGTAGTAGAAGTAGTTGGTGCTTATGGAGAAGTATTAGGAGTAGTACTAGTAGTAGTAATAGTAGTAGTAGCAGTTGTACTAATTGCAGTAGTAGTAGCTACAGTAGTAGTAATAGTAGTATTAGTTGTTGTTGTTGTTGTTGCAATAGTAGTAGTGGTACTAAGAGTAGTAGTAGCAGTAGTAATAGTAGTAGTAATCGGAGTAGTGCGAGTAGTAGGAGTAATAGTAGTTGTCGTAATAGTTGGAGCAACAACCATAGTAGTAGAAGTAGTAGAAGCGTATGGAGGAGAAGTATTAGGAGTAGTACTACCATAATAGTAGTAGTAGTAGTAGTAGTAGTAGTAGTAGTCGTGGTAGTAGTAGTAGTAGATGTAGTAGTAGTAGTAGTAGTAGTAGTAGTAGTAGTAGTTGTTGTTGTTGTTGTTGTTGTTGTTGTAGTAGTAGTAGAAGAAGTAGTAGTAGTAGCAGGAGTAGTTGTAGTAGCAGTGGTAGCTGTAGTACGAGGCAACAACAGTAGCAGTAGTAGTAATTGCCGTAGTAGTACTAGTTGTAGCAGTAGAAGTAGCAGTAGTACGAGAGGCAAGAGCAGCAACAGTAGCTGTAATTGTTGCAGTAGTACTAGTTGTAGCAGTAGTAGTAGAAGTAGTAGTAATAGCTAAAGTCATACCACTAGTAGTTGTAGTAGGAGTAGCAGTAGTAGTAGTAGTCTTTGTAGGAGTTGGTGTAGGAGTAGGATGAATCATACTTGTAGTTGTAGTAGTGGAAGTAGTAGTGGTTGCAGTAGGAGCAGTAGTAGTATTATTAGTAGCAGCAGCAGTAGTAGTAGCAGTAGTAGTAGCAGTAATAGTAGTAGTAGTTATAGTCACAGTAGGTTTAAGAGTAGGAAAAGCAGCAGGAGCAGCAGCAGTAGTAGTAGCAGTAATAGGTGTAGTTGTCTTAGTAGTTGTAGCGATACTAGTAGTAGTAGTAAAAATAGTAGTAGTAATAGTTGTGGTAGAAGTGGTAGTTGTAGAAGTATTTGTCGTAGTAGAAGAAGTAGTTGGAGTTGTAGGAGAAATAGTAGTTTGTATAGGATTAGTTGTAGTAGTAATAGTGCTAGTAGTAGTAGTAGTAGTAGCAGTGGTAGTTGTTGAATAGTAGTAGGAGTGGTAGTAGTTGTAGTTGCAGTAGTAGTAGTTGCAATAGGAGTAGTAGTAGCAGCAGCAGTAGTAGTAGTAGTAGTAGTAGTAGTAGTAGTAGTAGTAGTAGTAGTTGTAGTAGTAGTGACAGTATTAGTAGTCATTATAGAAGTAGGCGCAGTAACAGTAATAGCAGTAGTAGAAGTTATAATAGTAGCAGTAGTAATAGTCAAAATAGCAGTAGAAGTTGTAATAATAGTAGTAGTAATAGTAGTTATAGTGGAGGTAGCAGTAAAAGTAGTAATAGTAGTAGGAGGAGTTAGAGTAAAAATAGCAGTAGAAAAAGTAATAGTAGCAGTAGTAATAGTAGTTGTAGTAGAAGTAGCAGTAGCAGTCGAAGTAGTAGTTGTAGTAGTAGTAATAGCCGCATTGTTAGCAGTAGCAGAAGTGGTAATAGCGTTAGTCGTAGTAGTAGTAGTAGTAGTATTAGTAGCAGTAGTAGTAATAGTAACATTCAAAGCCATAACTGTTATAGTAGTAGTAGTAGTTGTAGAAGTTGTGCTAACAGTAGTAGTAGCGATAGCAAAAATAATAATAGTATTAAAAGTAATTATAGCTTTAGTAGGAGTTGTAGTAGTAGTAGTAGTAATAGTGTTAGTTGTCGCAGGAGCATTAGGAGTAGTAGTGGTAGTAGTAGCGGGAGTAGTAGCGGTAGTAGTAGTTGTTGTTGTTGCAGTAGTCCTAGTACTAGTAGTAGTAGTAGTGGCAGCAGCAGTAGTAGTAGTAGTAGAAGTAGTGGTTGTAGTCCTATAAGTAGTAGTAGCCTTTGTTGGAGTAGCAAGAACAGTAGCTATAGTAGTAGTAGTAGTGGTAGTAGTATTAGTTATAGTAGCAGTAGTAGAAGTAATTGTAGTAGTAGTAGCAGCAGCAGCAGTAGTCGTAGTCGCAACGGTAGTAGTAGTAGTAGTAGAAGCAGTAGTAGTAGGAGTAGTAGTCATAGTAGGAGCAGGAGTTTTGGTACTAGTGATAGTATAGTTGTCGGAGTTGTAGTAGTACAAGTAGAAATAGTTGTAGTAGTTGTAACATAGTAGAAGTTACAATGGTAGTAATACTAGATGTAGTAGTAGTAGCAGTAATAACAGTAGTAGTAGTAGTAGTAGTAGTATTAGGAGTAGTAGTTGTTATTGTTGTTATTGTAGTAGAAGTAGTTGTTGTAGTAGTAGAAGTTGTTGTTGTTGTTTCTATAGTAGCTGTATTAGTCATTGTAGTAGTTGTAGCACGAGTGGTAATAGTATTAGAAGTAGTAGTCGTAGTTGTAGTAGCAGTAGTAGCAGCAGAAGCAGTAGTAGTTGGTGTAGTAGTAGTAGGAGGAGGAGGATTAGCAGAAGCTATAGGAATAGTAGTTGTAGTAGTAGTTGTTGCAGTAGTAGTACTATTTGGAGTAGTCATAGTAATAGTAGCAGTAGTAGTAGAAGTTGTAGTAGAAGTAATAGTAGTTGTAGTAGTAGTAGTAGTAGTAGTAGTAGTAGTAGTAGTAGTAGTAGTAGTAGTAGATGTACGAATAGTAGTTGTTGTTGTAGAAGTGGTGGTAGTAGTAATAGTCATAGCAGTAATAGTAGTAGTAGTAGTAGTAAGAGTTGCAGCAGCAATAGCAGTAGTAATAGCTATAGAAGTTGTAGCTGTACTAGTAAGAGCGGTAGTTGTAGCTGTACTAGTAAGAGCCATAGTTGTAGCAGCAGCAGATGTAGTCATAGCTATAGTAGCAATTGTAGTAGTAAGAGCAGTAGTAGTAGCAGTAGTAGTTGTAGTACTAGTAGCCGTACTTATTGCGGTAGTAGAAGTAGTAGAAGTAATAGAAGTAGTTATAATAGTTATTATCATAGTAGTAGTACAGGTAGTAGTAGTAGTAGTAGTAATAGGAGTAGGGGTAGTAGTACGCGTAGTCGTAGTAGCAGTAGTAGTAGTTGTAGTAGTAGTAGGAATAGTAGTACTAGGAGAAGTAGCAGTATGATTATTATTAGTAGTATTGGTAGTAGTAATTGTAGTCAAAGAAGTAGTAGCAATGATAGTAGTAATAGTAGTAGCTGAAGTTGTAGTAGTAGTAGTCATATTAGTAGTAATCGGTATAATAATAGTTGTAGTAGTAGTAGAAGTAGTAGTAGTAGAAATAGTAGTGGTAGGAGTGGGTGTAGGAGTAGGGGTAGCAGTAGGAGCATTAGTAGTAGAACTAGTAGTAGTAGGAATAGTATAGTTGTAGGAGGAGGAGTAATAGGAGTAGTAATTGAAATACTAGCATTAGTAATAGTAAAAGTAGCAGTAGTAGTAACACGAGAAGTAGTAATAGTAGTAGGAGTAGCAGTAGTAGCAATAGTGGCAGTAGAAGTGGTGTTAGTAGCAATAGTGGCAGTAGAAGTAGTAAGAGTAGTAGAAGCAGTAGTAGCAATAGTAGTTGTAATGGTAGTAGTAGTATTTGTAGTAATAGGTGTAGTAGTAGCAGTAACAGTAGCAAAAGTAGTAATAGTAGCAATAGCAATAGTAGTAGTAGTTTTTGTTGTAGTAGTAGAAGTAGTAGTAGTGGTGGTGGTGGTAGTAGTAGTAGCAGTAATAATAGTTGTATTAGTTGTTGTAGTTGTAGTTGTAGTAGTATACTGGTAGTAGTAGTAGTTGTTGTTGTTATAGAAGTAGTAGTAGTCATAGTAGTAGAAGTACTAGTAGTAGTTGTAGTAGAAGTACTCATAGTAGTAGTAGTAGTAGTAGTAGTAGTAATAGTAGTAGTAGTAGCAGTAGCAGTACTTGTAGTAGCGGTAGTAGTAGCGGTAGTAATAGGTTCAGTAGTAGCAGTTGCAGTAGTAGTAATAGTAGTAGTAAAAGTAGTAGTACTAGTAGCAGTAGTTGTAGTAGTTCTAGTAGTAGGAGTAGCAGTAGTTGTAGTAGTATTAGTAGCAGCAATAACAGTAGTTGTAGTAGTTCTAGGAATATTAGTTGTAATAGTAGTAGTACTAGTAGTAATAGTAATAATAGCTAAAATAGTAGCAGTAGTATAAGTAGTAGTTATAGTAGTAAAAGCAGTAGTAGGAGTTGTAGTTGGAGTAGGAGTAGGAGTTGGAGTAGTTGTAGCAGTAGTAGTAGTCATAGTCGTAACAGTTGTAGTAGTAGTTAGTCAGTAGTAGTGTAGTCGTCGTAGTAGTTATTAGTAGTAGTAGTAGAAGTCAGTTCGTAGTAGCAATTCGTATTCGTAGTAGTTGTTACGGGTAGAGTAGTAGCAGTAGGAGTAGTTGTCGTAGAA